>CATIWR010093646.1:0-15307 GCA_949677035.1 Omphalea diandra | reverse complement strand
AGGTTGGGCCAGTATGCAGTCTATTAGTATTCCAGCTGGTTTAGTCATGTATACTTTATTGTAAATAATGACTATGTTGTGAACAAGAGACATTGTGTGAAAGATGATTATGATAAATAAATGATCATTGACTTAAGGTTTTTTTCTTTAAATAATGGATAGACTTAGAGTAATTAATGATGATTTAATGGGGTGTGACAACAACTTTCATAGTGATAAAGGATAGAAACAAAGCCATAACCACATCTTGCTAAGTGTCCCATGTGTCCATTGAAGATAAAAAATCACAAGGTAAAAGTTTGTTCGCTATCACAACTCAAGCAATTGATGTTTTCTCTTCAAACAGAGAAATTTTCAGTCTCAATCGTGCCCATGGCATGGTTGTCTCATGATCACGACTTTTGAGAGTGGTTAGAACACAAGGACCATTTTTTCCTGGATGACCAATAGAAATCTAACACATGGACTAGCCGTTAGATATAAACGAGATTTTTCATCAAAATTTTCAGCTCTATTATAAAAATTGGAAATTCGCGATCGCGAAAATATAATAGCGATCGTGACTGAAGCCTGACAAGCATTTAATGCTGAATCTACCTAGCACATCTTTGAGATTTATTGATAATTTTAGTCTAATATCTCTTTGGTGGATATGAGCTATAAATACTCCACCAAACAGATGTAAATGTAAGAGAATTCATTAATTTGTAACCATACTCTTGCTAATTTTCTACTAATTCTTTCAATTCTTATTTATGCTTTAGTGATTGTTTGGTGTGAGCAATAAAAACCATTGTAAAAGGTTTTAGTGTGAGCCTTAAAAACACTTGTAAGAGGTTTTAGTGTGAGCCTTGAAAACACTTGTAAGAGGTTTAGTGTGAACCTTGAAAACACTTGTAAGAGGTTTTTGCGTGAGCCTAGAAAACACAAGTTGTAAAAGTTTGGTGTGAGCTTGGAAACACCTTTTGAGTTGAGTGAAATACCCAATTGTAGAGAATTGGGGAGTGGACATAGGGTTGGTTAATACTCAAACCACTATAAACTCTTGTGTCTATTATTATCTTATTCTACTGAACTTCTTAAACACCTTATCCCTTGTTTTATTTTTTTTTTGAACACCAATTCAACCCCCCGTCTTGATTTCCTAGGCTAACAGTTGTCCTTTGGAATCTGTGCCTGTTAGATTCTTAATATCAATCATTCTCCGTTCTTGGGTATTAAGTTTAGTTTGGTATGGTAGAGGAAATTCTTCATCAAAATTGGTCAAAATGGGTAGTTGGTATATGCATATTTGTGGCAAAGGTTGAAGATCAATGATGGGTAAAAAGGAAGATTCTTTTTTTTAATATATATTTTAAGGCTTATTTGTAGTAGGGTAGTGGTTTATTTATTTTTGATTTAGGATTTAGTAGTGTTAGAGGAGATGGCAGAGAAGGCTATGTTGGTGGTAAAAGAGTAACTACACTTAGACCATGTTGGGCGTAGTAATCATACTTGCCCAAAGGTTCCCCAAGCAGGCCAATAGACGAATAACCATCTTCATATCTTTTTTGGAATTCTACTTTAGAACATCCTTCTTTTTTCTTTTGTCTTTTAGTTCTTCTTGAATGATCATCTTCATTTTCCAAATAATAGTAATAGTTTAAACAATAACAGGTATCAAAGAAACAGTGTCTATCTCATTTGAATGCATAAACAAGAGATCCATCTACCATGAAATGGAGGATAGACACATCTTCTGCTGGCTCATAAGAACTTATCATGAATTGAGTATAAAAGATAAAAGAACTTAAGGATGAAAGTAAAAAGGACTTTTTCAAACCTTATTTCTATAGTCTTATGTAGTAGACTAACTCAGTTTACTAGATAGATTGTGTTTTCTTATAAATCTTCTCATAGCTGGTTATCCACTTCTCTGGAAGCAATTGAAGAAATTCATTCTTTGAAATTTGTCTAGGAATATGGATACGTGTAGGGAATTCTAAGTATCAACAACTATGAGTAAAACATTATTTTCATAAGGGAGAGAGACCTATAACATAGTTCTAGATAGTGTATATCATCTTGTTGGCCTAGTGCACCAAAAAGGGGGTTTGAATTGGTGGCTGCTTTAAAATTAAAAACAAGGATAAGGTGTTTAGAAAGTTAAGAAAGAGAAGAGAAAAATCAACATAAGAACTTTATAGCGGTTTGGGTGCTAACAAACCCTAGATCCACTCCCCAATTCTTCACAATTGTGTATTTCACTCTTATAAATTGGTATTTTCAAGCTCACACCAAACTTATACAACTTGTGTATTATAGCTCACATAAAACCCTTACAACTTGTGTTTTTAAGCTCGCACACAAACCTCTCATAAGTGTTTTGGATAGGCTCACACTTCAACCTCTTACAAGAGTTTTAGATTCTAGGCTAACTCTTAACCAACTTGCAAGGGTGTTTATTGCTCACACTAAAAAATCAATAACACATAAAGAAAAGTAAAAGAATGAGCAGCAAATTGTCAAGAGTTTGGTTATAATCAATTAAATTCTCTTGCATTTACATCAATTTGGTGGAGTATTTATAACCCACATCCACCAAAGAGATATTACTAAAAAACTATCCCAAAATCTCTAAGTTGTGCTAGGGAGATTTTGCATTAAGTGCTTGTTAGGTAAAAGTCACGGTCACTACACTAATTTCATGGTTATGAATTTTCAATTTGCACCGAGGAGCTAAAAATCATGGCAGAGAACCCTGTTCTATGTCTAACGATTAGTCCACGTGTCCTTCACCCATAGGTTATTTAAGAAATACAGTTGTTGTGTTCAACAAACTACGTAAAAGTTGTGGTCATGAGTTAGCTTTCTCTTGGGTGTGACTGAGATTGTGAATTCCTCTATTTAGTGAGGAAACTATAACTTCTTAAATTAAGGTTGTGACTAATTCTTCACCCTTGCAATTTTTGATTTCCAACAGTTGCTTTAAACACTTAGTGTGCTATGGCTGTGACTTTTATTCCCTCTTTTGTTACTATGAAATTCATGGTCACGACTTATAACATGAATGCCACCATGAATTCTTTTCTGAATCAAACAATGCTCCTTCGGCTGAGTCGCAGTTGCCAATTTGCTTGCGAATTCCTTTGGCCTAGCTCCATCCATTCTTCTAGTAATGTTGCGGTCGTGATTTAGGAGATATCGACCACAAATTTGGATGTTCTTTTAAAAATGAAGATTTTGACCTTCATCCAACTTTTAACGAAAATAAATCTTATGATCTATAAAATAACACTTAATCAAAGTATTAGAACTGATCAATCTCTATTGTCAAGATCAAAAGAGGTTTATGACATAAGTTTAACCAACCTAGTTTAACAAGCTCCCCCTTTTTGATTTTGACAACTTAGATTGATCCTAAAGACAAATAAATGCATGAGTTATGAATTTAGGATGCTCAATGATTAGATAATCAAAGAATAATCAAAGGATTATAGTCAATGATCAAATAATTCTAAGTATTCTAAGATAGAACTTACTCCCCCTCAACTTATGCTTTTGTTATGCACATTACTTATTTTCTTTCAATGCTATTCTGTCTCCCTTTGGCAAGATCAAAAAAAGGATAAAGATTTAAAAAGTAAAAGAGGTGCATAAATTAAGATATAGTAATCATAGAAAGCAAATCAACAAAGATAACATATAAGTTGTAATCACATAATATTTAAGACAATGAATTGCAAAACAAACACTTTTATTTATTTAATAATTTATGGGATCAACAACTTTACATCAAGAACTTTAAAAAAATAGAAAGAGAATCCCTAAAGACAAACTAAAAGAATCGTCTCCAGAATCGTCCAGTTCTTCATTATCTCCTCTACCTTCAACTTCATCACCCGCCTCAACCTCTTGGTTGTCTTTTTCTTTCGATGTGTCCTCTCAATCCTCAAAGTCTGAAAGATGGTAGGGAGGAGCACCTACTTTCTTCTATAAGTCCACCAAATCACTATATAGGTGGGAAAGGAGGAGAAAACATCCCTTTAGCATCCTCATCATCTTGTCCAATTTCTTGTTGATGGAGGTAAGAGAGATTTTGACTTTGGGCTTAGGTTGAGGAGGTGGAATAGGTTGAACTCCCTCTTCAATGACAAACCTTTTTCTTTTGGAGGCTTAGGAAGACTCTAATTTCTTGGTTCTAAAAGCAACCAAAGTGTATGTGTAAGAATCAGGTGAATGGCTTTTGCATTGGTGAGGTAGGGGAGGTTCAAAAAATTTTAAGAAGAGAGAAGCTTCTTAGTGAGGAATTTTTTATTTTCCTCATTAAGAGCACCAACATATTGGCAGATGGCAGTGACATGGGAAGCAAGCAGAAACTGGCTCTTGGTTTTGGTGCTCATATGGATCAATTGATCCTCAAGATAGTGAATAGTTTGTATAGGTTTGTTTTTGGTAAGACAGAAAAGGAAGGCAAGGTCCTTTTGCAATACTTTTTCGTTGCCATCCCCTCTTGCATTAATAGAGAAGGTGATGATATGATGAAGTAGCCAAAAAGGTAGGGTTCAAATGCATTTAGCTAAGGAGTTTTGGGGTCATGTTTGGTCTCGATGGAAATTTCAGACCAAAACTTAAAATAGATGACATTGAGAGCAAAGATGATGAATGAAATGTCATCTCTGACTTGAAGATTAAACAGATTGGAAAGTTGTTAGAAGGTGATGAAAAAAGGGTCCCTAAAGGCTTGAAATACTAACCTATATTGACCAACATGAGATTTCACTCTTTGACTTAGAGTCATGGTGCACATGAATTCTCGCATGATCTCTTCATATTTGGGCTCATCGCAAAAAATAAATTCATTCCATCCCAGGTTTGAAAGAAATCTATGGATCTCATCTTTGATTCCTAATGACTCAAGAAGGATAGTGGAAGGGATTTTTTTTCGGTAGGATGATCTTGGAAGCATTTGCCTTGTATCGATCTTTCTCCTCTTTCATAATCCCTTTCATCATGTATAAAGCTGATGGTCTAGAAGACTATGCTACTGCCTTTCTTTTCTTTACTCTTGAGGGTTTCTTAAAGGCCATTTGAGAATGAAAAAAGATTTGAAGGTTTTTGAGAGTAGGGATGAAGAGAGATGAAGAGATTTAGTAGGAATGGATAGAAACATTGTTTGAAAGGTTTATATAGGCCATAAAAGTAGGTGAAAACAACAAAAAATGGTCACAAAGGCATTAAATGAAAGAGTGCCATCGATTGGCAACCAAATCACTTAAATGCATGGCATGACAATTACCTAAAGTCGTGATCACAACCTGTAAGTCCCGATCGCTAATTCTGAAAATGTGAGTAACAGACAAAAAATCTTTTAAAAATGGTGCATTCAATAGTCAAAAGATTTGAAATTTGAACAAATTAGCAATAGGGAATGAAAGTCACTACCGCGAATTAATGGTTGACAATCAAATGATGAGTACCTGTAATTCATGATTGTGAACCAAGGAATAACGATTGTGAATTATAAGTCAAAAAAGATAACTATGAAATGGTAAGACTTGACTATTTAAGTTGTGATTCATTTAATATATTGATGTCTAATTTCTGCAAATTGACATAGAGATGTACAATTGCACACAAAAATGAGACATCCAAAAAGATAAATATCACATACATCATACAAGACAATCATTCAATAAGAGATAATGCAATAACCAAAGAAACATTTTATAGGATCTAATTTTTCACTTCAGGGAGCTTCCATCAAGCATTCCCAAATCTCTCTTAATAAAGTTCATCCTTTCTTCATTGAGAGGGTTTATGAAAATGTCTATAAGTTGATGATTTGTGTCTATAAATTCTAATACTACATCACCATTTTGGACATGATCTTTAAGAAAATGATGCCTAATGTCCATATGTTTGCTCATAGAGTATTGGATGGGATTTTTGGAAAGACTTATTGCACTAATGTTATCACAATTGATGGGAATACGATCAACAACTTTGCCATAATCCTTTAATTATTGTTTCATCCAAAGGTCTAGGGTACAATAATAGCCCGCATCTACATATTTAGCTTCGATGGTGGATAAGGCAATCAAAACTTGCTTCTTACTAAACCAAGACACTAAACACTCTCCTATAAATTGGCAAGTTTCAGAAGTACTCTTTCTATCTAGAAGACTATTAGCATAATCTACATCTGAGTAACCTATGAGGCTAAATGAGAAATCTTTAGGATACCATAATGTAATGTGCTATGTAAATATTTAAAAATTCTTTTAGCAACATTCAAATGAAATTCTTTAGGATAAGATTGAAACCTAGCACACATGCATATACTAAACATTATATCAGGTCTAGATGCGATAAGATAGAGTAGAGAACCAATCATACCTCAATATCTCTTCTCATCGATCGACTTACCTGATTCGTCCTTGTCCAATTTGATGGTAACACTCATTGGTATTTTTGCTACTTTACATCATTCCTTGCCAAATTTCTTGAGAATGCCCTTTGTGTATTTGGCTTGGTTGATGAAGATCCCTTATTTGGTTTGCTTGACTTGTAGACTAAGGAACTCATCCTTTTCTCTTATTGTATGCTCCAAATCTAATTTCTCAAAATCACCTATAAGATCATCAATAAAAAAACCTTTCCCAAGATCAAGCTTACTAAATTCATCAAACACAATATTCATAAACTCTTCAATAACCATTGAACTCTTATTAAAGACCTTATAGGCTTTCTAGCGATGGAATAACCTAAGAAAATGTCTTCATTAGTTTTTGAATCAGATTTCCTAAGACTATCCTTGATATTAAAGATATAACACTTACATTCAAAAACTCTTAGGTATGATAACTTAGGCTTTCTACCATTCCATAAGCATACTTTATATAATAATCTTGCCTTTGTCTCTTAATTTGATCCAAAATCTATTGATGAGGCTCTTGATGATGAGAGTTAGGTGATTGCTATGCAAGAGGAACTCAACTAATTTTAGAGAAATAATGCGTGGGAACTTATTCCTAGGCCTAAGGAACACCCAATTGTAGGTTGCAAATGGGTGTTTAGGAATAAGTTAAATGAGCAAGGATTCATCATTAGAAATAAGGCTAGATTGGTTGCTAAAGGTTACAATAAAGAGAAAGGCATTGACTATGATGAAACTAATGCACCCGTAGTAAGGTTGGTGGCCATTAAGATTCTTTTGGCATATGCATGTCACATGAATTTTAAACTATTTCAAATGGATGTCAAAAGTGCTTTTCTAAATGGTGTTATTGAGGAGGAAGTTTATGTTGAACAACCTCCTAGTTTTGAATCACATACTCTTCCAAATTATGTTTTTAAATTGAATAGAGCCTTATATGGTTTGAAACAAGCTCCAAGAGCTTAGTATGAATAGCTTAGTCCTTTTCTTTTGCAAAATGATTTTGAAAATGGAAGGTTGACACAACTTTGTTTATCAAAAGGTATAATCATGATACACTAATAGTGCAAATTTATGTTGATGATACCATTTTTAATGCTACTAATGAATCTCTATGTGAGGATTTTGCTAAGTTTATGACTAAGGAATTTGAGATGAGCATGATTAAGAATGAGTCTTTTGAAAACTCGATTTGCAATATAACATGAAGTATTGATAACTTCGGCCCAAAAGTAATTTGGCAATGAATAGTCATTGAGCATAGTTCTAGCCATCTCTACTAGTGTCCTATTTTCCCTCTCTACAACACCATTTTGTTGTGATTTTCTAGGAGTTGAAAAGTTGTGAAAAATCTCATTCTCTAAGCAATAAGATTCAAAAGACTCATTTTAAAATTATTTTCTATGGTCACTTCTTATGGAAGAAATGAAATAACCCTTTTCATTTTGAATCCTTTTTGTAAAACTTTTAAAAGCATCAAAATTATTATGCTTATAAGCTAAAAAGGAAACTCAAATAAACCTAGAGTAATCATTAACTAAGACTAGTGCATAATGTTTTCCACCTAAACTAGCACTCCTAGTCGATCCTTTTAAGTCCTAGTATATCCTTTTAAGTCCTAGTATATCCTTTTAAGTCCATATGAATTAATTGAAGAGGTAAAGATGTAATATTCTTTACTTTTAAAGAAGATTGATGATGTTTCCCCATTTGGCAAGGACCACATGTCTTGTCTCTAGAGAACCTTAGCTTGGGAAGACCTTTCACTAGCTTTCCCTTTGATAAACTTTGTAAGAGCTTCATGCTAGCATGTCCAAGTCTTCTATGCCATAGCCAAGCTTCATTGCTGAGAGACATAAGACACTTAAAGGATTTGTTAACCAAATTGTCTAAGTCAATTAGGTAGTATTGCCTTTCCTTTCACCCTTAAAAACTACCTTTTCATCCACCAAAATGGTAACTCAACATTCTCTAAGGTCAAAGGTGACTTTATTAACTTTGTCACATAATCGACTTACACTAAGCAAGTTATGTTGTAAGCCATCAATAAGTAAAACATCATTAATTAATGAACAACCATTTTTACCGATGGTCCTAATGCCAATTATCTTACCATTGGCATTGTTTCCAAATGTGACATTTCCAACCTCCTTTTCCTTTAAGGCCATAAATAGCTTTTTATTACCTGTCATGTGCTTTGAGCATCCGCTATCCACATGCCAATCATTTACTTCATTAGTGGCTGCTATACACCCCTACACAACATAAGTAAATAATCTTTGCTTTGGTACCCAAGTATACTTAGGTCCTAAGGGGTTAGGTTTTGAAGGATCCTCCAATTTGAGGTGTGCCTTCCTAATGTAACAATAAACTTTTATGTGTCTATGCTTCATGCAATAATGGCATTGGAGTTTAGATCTATGTGTCTTTCTCTTATGTATTGCCTTGGTATGAGTGGGGGACTCTCATACCAACATGAAGTGTGTGTGACCATGAACATGTATGAATGGGTGTAACTTTTATGTATGTGTTTGAATGAACATATTTTTTATTGTACATATATGCATGGTTAGCCTTCTTAGAAATAGGCTTTGGGCCTTATTGTACTTTTCCTTTACCCTTAGGTAATGGTGGTTTAGTGCTTTGAGCACTTTTCTTTCTAATAACCTCAATAATTGATGTTTGAGGTGTTGAGGCCTTAATAAATGTTATGAGTGAAGGTGTAGAAGAAGAGGCTCCATTAAAGCCTAGGCCATGCCTAACTAAAGGAGGTCTTTATGATACAATAAGTGTATACAAAGCTTCCTTACCCTTATGGAATTTTGAAATAGAGTTTCTAAGCTCGATGACTTCACCTTTTAAGGAGTCATTTTCTTCTCTTAATAAAGTTAGATATGAAGATGACTTGGATAGATTCTCCATAGACTACTTGAGTTCTTCATTTGAAGCCCTCAATTCCTTTACAAGACTATTTAAGGATTTGAATTCATCCTTTAATTTAATGTACTTCTTCTTGTAAGTTTTCTTTTGTGACTTATATTTATCACATTTAAGCTTGATGACTTCACCTTTCAAGGAGTCATTTTCTTCTCTTAATGAAGTTAGAGATGAAGATGACTTAGATAGACTCTCCACAGACTTTTTGAGTTCTTCATTTGAAGCCCTCAATTCCCTTACAAGACTATTTAAGGATTTGAATTCCATCCTCTAATGTAATGCACTTCTTCTTGTAAGTTTTCATTTGTGACTTATATTTCTCACATGTCATAGTGAGAGCTTCTAAAAGCTCATCATCCACATCATCTAACTCATCAAATTTAGAATAAGAGTGAGGTGAAGAGCTTAACTCATTAGATAAATCCTTTTGAGCCATGAAACATAGGTTTACAACCTCTTCCTTTTCATGTTCTTTACTTGAGCTATCATCATAAGTGGCTTTAAAGCTTTTTCTTTTTTTTTTTTTTTTTTTATATCCCCTTTCTTCTTCTTCTTCTTCTTCTTTAACTTGGGGCAATCATATTTGATGTGGCCTTACTTGCCACTTTCATAGCAAGTGACATCATTTGATCTTTCTTTGAGAGTTGGAGTTGCTTTCTTTCCTTCTTCTAATAAGCTCCTTAGTTCTTCTTAAAAGCATTACAAGCTCCTCCTCTTCTTTATCACTTTCCTCTTCATTTAAGGCTACTTCTACTTCATTCTCCTTTGATGAAGATTTGAGTGCCAAGGTCCTCCTTTTTGGTTTTCTAGATTTCTCTCATTAACCTCTCATTCTCTTCATTTCTTCATCCTTATTTAAGGCTAACTCATGAGTTAAGAGTTTTCCTATTAGAACATCTGTTGGCACCTTTCCTATCTCTGAGTTGGACTTTTGGATACTACACACCCTTGCACTAAATTTTGCAAGAGGTAGAGATTTCATAATTTTAGAACTTACCTCATGATTGGTGAGAACTCTCCCAAACTTCTTCATGTTGGCGACAATTACAAGGAGTCTATTTGTTAAATAGTTCCTACTCCATCACATACATCTCAAGTCGGCTAGATTTCACTGAGGTGGTGCCCTCATGATAGTTTTCCAAGGCCTTCCAAATCTTATGGGTAGTAAGGCAATGTTGGACCCTTCCAATTTCTTCTCTTGAGAGAGAACTTAGAAAGATTGCCATGACTTTTATTTCTGCCATTAGATCTCCTGTAAGCTTTAACCCACTCCTCTCTAGGGATCAACTCCTTATTTCCATCTACTAATTTGGCAGGTGGCTTCCATTCCTTTGCAATAATATCCCAGAAGTCTACCACATCATTATCTAAATAGATTTCCATCCTATACTTCTAATGAGTACAGTCTGCTCCATCAAAATATGGCTTGAGGTAAGTGTATATTCCTTATTGTGCCATGATCTTTACTCACATAATTAAGCTTTGGAGTGCGACTTTACCACTTATTAGCTTAGTGCACCAAGAAGGGGAGTTAAATTGGTGGCTGATTTAAAATTAAAAAGAAGGTTGAGGTGTTTAGAAAGTTAAGAAGGAGAAAAGAAAAATCAACCCAAGAATTTTATAGTGGTTCGAATGTTAACAAACCCTACATCCACACCCTAATTCTTTACAATTGGACATTTCACTCAATTAAACTGGTGTTTTCAAGCTCACACCAAACTTATACAACTTATATCTTATGCCTCACATACATTCCTTACGACTTGTGTTTTTAGGCTCACACAAAAACCTTTCACAAGTGTTTTGGATAAGCTCACACTTTAACCTTTTACAAGAGTTTTAGATTATAGGCTAACTCTTAACCTACTTATAAAATTGTTTATTACTCATACCAAAGAATCAATAACACATAAAGAAGAGTAAAAGAAAAAGTAGCAAATTGGCAAGAGTTTGGTTACAATTAATTGAATTCTCTTGCATTTACATCAGTTTGGTGGAGTATTTATAGCTCACATCCACTAAATACACATTACTCAAAAACTATCTCAAAATCTCTAAGTTATGCAAGGAAGATTTTGTATTAAGTGCCTGTTAGGCAAAAGTCACGATCATTACTCTAATTTAGCTATTGTGAATTTTCAATTTGCACTAAAGAGCTAAAAATCGTAGTGAAGAACCCGTTCTATGTCTAACAACTAGTCTACATGTCCTTCACCACTTGGTTGCCCAAAAAATATAGCTGTTATGTTCAACCAACTACTTAAAAGTCACAGTCAAGAGTTAGCTTTCTTTTGGGTGTGATTGGGACCACGAATCCCTTTGTTTGGTGAACAAACTACAACTTCTTGAATCGCAGTAGTGACCAATTCTTCACCCTCAAGATTTTTGATTTTTAATAGTTGCCTTGGACACTTGGCGTGCTGTGGTTGTGGCTTTGGTTCTCTCATTTGTTACTATGAAAATTCATGGTTGCGACCTCTAATGTGAATGCCACCGCAAATTCCTCTATGAAATAACCAATGCTCCTTTAGCTAAGTCTCAGTTGGCAATTTGCCTGCGAATTCCTTTAGCCTAGCTCCATCTATTCTTATAGCAATGTCGCAGTTACGATTGAGGGGATACTGATCACGAATTTGGATGTTCTTCTAAAAGATGAAGATTTTGACTTTCATCCAACTTTTAATGAAAATAAATCTTATGATCTGTAAAATAACACTTAATCAAAGCATTAGAGTTGATCAATCTCCATTGTGAAGATCAAAAGAGGCTTATGAAATAGGTTTAACTAACTTAGTCCAACACATCTGATAATGAAGAGTTGTTGTTGTAACATGAGGAGCACCAATGATATGTATTTCTACTTTCAAAGCAGTGAATACATGAGGATCTTTAAATGATAGGTTGAAATTAGGGTAAAAAGTAAAAATGATAGATCTAACATTTAAGAAGGTCTTTATAGTCCTTATAATAACATACTGGTATTCTAAATACCTGTTGTCTAGCAAAGCAATTTGTGCAAAAAATAAGTAGACCTTTCTTACCATGATAACTAGTCGCTAATCTTATGGCAGCAAAATAGAAGTGGGTATAACCCTAGAAAATCCATTGATGCACAAATTTTGGGGGAATCTCTAAACAAACAAATTATTCTTTGGTTGTAGCTTGGATACAACATTGGCTAAAACTAGAAGACTGAACATATTCTTTAATGGCCTTTAGGGAATGTTTGATCAAAGTTTTAATGGAACGAGTCCATGAACTTTTATTTTTTAGAAAAACATCATATGGGTTAAGGAATGAAATATTTATTGTGTATTTTTTAAGTATCAGGTATATAACTTTGCTCATATAAATAATCTATTTTACTAGACAAAGATCTTTTGAAGATAGGTGAAGGTAGAGTTATAACTGTTAAAGGTGTAGTTAGAGTGGTCTGAGAAGAAGAAGAGGTTGCAAGTTGTGTTGTTTCCATGTTGGAAATGGATGTCCTTAGTTATTACTCATACTAACTATTCACCTTTTTTAAAAATGAACGACCAAGGCTCTAATACCAATTATGTGCATGTATAAAATACAGTTATAGCTATAGTAATCAAATGATGATGTCACCTCATCATCAATTATGCCTTAGTCCTTTTGATATTCTATACATGGAAAAATAAAATCAAAGGATAAATACTGAACATAAGAAAAATTAAATAGTAATAATCATAAAGCTTTAGGCAAGAGATTGTTTTAGAACCTCATGGTGTTTATTGGTACTAGGCAATGTTTTGTAAGTGTTTTCTGCTTTTTCATGCAAATTAAAGACTCTTTATATATAAGGAGTAAAGCAAACACACATGACTTATGACCTTATCTTACAATTGTATCCTACTTTTTCAAATGAGAGACAATTATTTTTCACATGCTTAAAGTAAACACACAAACATATCATAGTTGGCTTTCACTTATGGATGGGCTCATGCGATGGAGACATATTATGTTTTGATAGTCTAAGTCATCACTATCAATAGACTTCTTTTTTAGGGGCTTCATTGTTTCATGTCTCATATAGTGATCATACACCTTATATAGGTTATGGAAATCTGGATTAGGTACGTAATCTTTAGTAGTCAGGTCATTTTGAAGGAACTAAGGCATAGTTGACTCAAGCCACTTCTTTTATCTTCCATAAGACTTTGGCAGTATCCAATTGGCAAAAAGTCCTAGAGAGCATCTTTTACTAAAGATGGCCATATTTTTTTAGGGATCACTTTGTTTTGTCCACATATGTATCATTGAAAATCTTTAAACTGTTCATGGCAGTCCAAGGCATCATAGAGCGAATATTGATTTTTCCCATAAACATGAAGACAAGCCATAGTTCTAGTTCATGTTCTTGAAGCTCTAACTAAGCAAGATTGGTGAAGAATATATATTACTCTTTTTTTATAAGTTGTTTGAAGCTCACAATACGTATACTTAGTATAACAAAAGAAGATCCAATGGTCTAAAGACTGAAACCATTCGAGGAAGGTACTAGATAAAGATTTTCCTTGTTTTTATATGAATCTCTAATAAATAAGACCCAAAGTGATAAGGACGAATTTCCACAACTATGGTATATATGTGATAGAAATACCATAGAAAGGTGAGGAGTTCTTCATGCCAAACCCATGATCTATCATTTGTAATAGAGAAATTTAGAAAGGAATAAATCTTCAAGAATGGGTATTTTGGATGAAAAACAAAGAAATTGAGAAACAAATGGTGATAAAGCTTTACCACTAAAGACTGGTAGGTAAAAATTTATTCTTTGGCTGAGTGGGAAAGCTCGGTGCAACTAGTGGGGAATTGAATGTCTGGTGGTTCTCGATATTTTAAATATGGTTGAGGTAGTGTGAAAGATGAGGTTGAGGATGCCATGCAGATAAAAGAAAATGTTATTTCTTGATGGATTGTGAAAATTATTTGAGGTCTGATAGAAAATTAGGTATTAGGTTTTATCTCCTTTTATATATTCAACTTTAAAGGCTGTATTTGCTGAACTAATCTTTCCAGCGGAGCAGTTGATGATATGACACATTTTTGCCCTTGAATTCAAACATCTTTAGAAAAGAAGAACGGTCTATGAGAACCATGAATTGATGTCCAATCCAATGAAATTCAAACTTTTTTTATGCCATTTTTATTGCCAAAATCTCTTTGAAAGTTGAAAGGTCATGGTCTTCTAAATCTTTGAATCTTTCACTGGCATGTACAAAGATTCTCCTTTGGTTGTTTTTTTCTTCAAGGAGAACTACACCCTAATAGTGGTCACTTCCATCACTCTGTAATATTCTTTTTCCTATTGAAGGAATCTACAGTTGTGACAAGTTCTGCGTCTATCCTTTTAAGATCTTGATAGCTTTTGTCTGATTAATATTTCACTTAGGAGGATTCTTTTTTAACATTTATCATTATGGATTTGCTTTCTTGGTAAAGTGGGGGACAAAATCTCTTAAGTAATTTACAATTGCTTGGAATTGTTGTATCTGCTTTGATTGAGATATTTGTTTGGGAACTTTAAAAGTTCAGCTCCAATATGTGGTCTTAGCTTATACTTAGCGTCTTTAAACATCATTCCAGAGAACTCTCTTTTTTAGCTATATGCATTTTAGTCGAGGATAGCATCACACCAAATTTCTTTGTCAAGTCCATAAATTGAGACAAAATCTTTTGATGAGAGTCCTCATCTCTTAAAAAAAGTAATACATTATCAATGTAAATTAGAGCACTATGAAGGATAGACTCATATATCTTTATCATCTCCTTTTGGAATAATGATGGAGCTACTTTGAGTCCAAATGACATGACTGTTCACTGATAATATCAGTTACGAATGCAAAATGCTATCTTCAAATGATCTTTAGGTTTAATTCCTAATTTCTAGAATCCTGCTTTTAAGGTCAAACTTTGAAAAATACTTTT
>CATIWR010093629.1:0-11977 GCA_949677035.1 Omphalea diandra | reverse complement strand
TATAGAAACATATTATATTTTTTCTTTTGACATATACATTTTATATATATATATATATATATATATATATATATATATATATATATATATATATATTTAATGAGATGGAGTGTTATTCAATTAATTCAATAATTATACAATATTTATAATTAAAGATATTAATAATAAAAAATTATGTTTAAATCGTTCATGATGATTAAAATATTTCAATTTATTACTTAGATATCTTTCATATACTCTTAATTTTTTTTTTTTCATATTTTAATATCTTTCTGAATAATTTTTTTTTTGAAATTATTATAACATTTTTAAAAATTATGTTCATCGCATAATTTAGATTTATTTTTTTTAAAAAAAAATTCAACTCAGTTCAATTATTTCTCTGATAAAATCGATTATTTGGTTTATATTTAATTTTAAAAATTCAAAAAAACTGATCAAATCATGCATGCCAGACTGTTTTGTTGCTTTTAAGTATACCTAAATAATCCATCACTCAAAGATAGGCAACTATCCAAAACTAAAAATGTCAATCAGTCTCCCAACCGTTAGTTCTTTTGCTTTTCATATTTCTCATTGTTGCACCATTCATTCGTGAAGTCTAAAAGACACATCAACTCTTCAAAGATATGATAACTCTTAAAGAAGCCTACCGCACGAAGAGGTAGTCATACAGCTTGCACCAAGCCTTTCTCAACTTCATCGGCCTCTTTGATTCTCTCATTCTTTTTCTATTTGAAGATAATTATAGTTAACACATTCCTATATCTAGTTGTCCATGTGAATTTAGTCGATTAATCTTTCTTGAGTTTATTATTGGTTTACGTATTTTATAATTGATTTTATATGGAAAAGATCTTTAATTTTGAGTTTTTTTTTTTTAATTTGAGATATTAGATTTCATTGTTGTGTTTACTATTGTATGTCAATTATTTTTCTGAGCTCTTGTAATGTTAAATTTCGCTTTAGTATAGTACTAGTGTTAAAGCAAAGATCCATCATTGATGATGCCATGGGTAATGCAGCTGAGGATTATAATACTTCACAGGAAATTTCAATTGTTGATCCAATGTTGATGGAATCCTCCATATCATCTATCAAGTTATTATTTGCATTAACAAGAACTATCTAGGTAGCATGCAAATGGAAAATGTTAAAATGAGAAACGTGAAAATGGATAAGAGGAAAACATAATTTTTAAAAATATAGGAAATGAAATGTGAGGAAAATGTGTAAATATTAAAAAATATATGGGGATATATTTATAAATATTTTTCTTTCATATATAAATTTATAATTATCATTGAAGTAAAAAAATATCATATAAAATAATACTATTAAAAATAATTATCCAAATCAATATTAGTTGTAAATAACAAATAATATGATAATAATAAAGACCATTTTACATCAAATGGGTTATTTTTAACATATATGAATATTAAAGAACAAATTGATATGATTTTTGAGTTGTGTATAAATGATAAATTTACCTTTATATATATATATATATATATATACACACACACACACTTAATAAATGAAAATGGATGTTATATTCTTTATACTTATCATTTTTAATTTTAGATTTACTTTGATTTGCTTAGATGATATATAATATAAAATTACTTTGATAAGAGGTTGATTATGAAGTTTTATGTTTTAGATATTGTTACGATTTTGTAGTGGTGGCAGGCATTGACTGGATGAATTTGTAAAATTTTACTATGTATTAGTTATGAAATTTGAATTTGTGATATCTATTTTCGTGGAAAATTTATATGAAATTTGTAATTTGTTTGTCTTAGAGAATTTTTATTGAATATGTATTATTATTAGGACTTCATTGCATGATTTTCATATATATATATATATATATATATATATATCTTGAGTATGTATGTATGTTCTCGTTGGTTTTTAGGTGAAATTTAATTTTAAAATAATGTTTCGAACTCTTTAAACTTACATAGAGTAATTTGTTTTAATTTGTGTGCTTTTGAATAAAAAATTTTTTAAAAAATAATTTCACGATACAACATAATATAATGGAGTCCAATAAAACAGCCCAAATATATTGGACCTAAAAGCAGCCTAAAAATCAAAATATTGAACTAAATTAATTTAGTTTACTTTAATTCAATTTGAGATATTATAAAATTCAGTTTTTCAATTTTGCTCAAAACCAAATAAAATTGAGCTAATTGATGCCCACCTCTAAATATAAGGTTGTTAAAAATAATAAACTAAGAAAAAAGAATAGATTAATGTAATATAATCAGTTAACAACAAAATTTTGAAGAGAAAAATTGAAAGAAGTTTATATGTTTTTGAGAAATGCGGTCTCCAAAAATATGTTAGGATAATGGCGTTTGACTTAAAAATTATTTTAATTGAATAATCTTGAAATAAGACAATTTATAGAAATGACAATGGGTTCCCCTATTCCACCCTCTTAATGGGAGAAATTTTTTCTCCATCTTTATCTCGACTGAAATTCTTTGCTCTATAAGGAATCTACATGAGATAAAATTTTTATTTTTTATATTATATTTTTAAATTATTTTTCAAAATAATTACATTAAATTATAAAATAAAATATTTTATATTAAAAATTAATATATATAACATAAAATTATATATATGATATTTATATATAAATCTAATAAATGCAAGATATATATCTAATGAATATAAAAACTTTAAAATATATCTAATTTTTTTCAAAATTCTATAGAGATCCATTTTAAGGGTTTTTGAGAGAATCCTTGGGCGGAGGTATAATTTCTATCTCTACACCACAGAGAAAAAATGCAAGAATTCTTTGCCCCTATTATCGTGAATTTCTGTAGACGACAGAAATCTTTGCCCTTAATAACTCCCAAAAATAGAGGGTTAGGAATACCTAAAAACTAAAAAATAATGATAAACATATCTTACACACAAAAAGTTTACAAAAATACTACTTTACAATAGTAAATTATAAATATACACTCTTTATTCTTTTTTGAATAAACTTTATAAAAAGGAAATTGCAGATTTATTATTTAAAAACTAACATATAATCTTTTTACCTCAACCAGCTGGATTAATCAAATTAAGAAATAACGTTTTCAAATCGATTTTTCACCATTATTGATTCTTCTTCTCAAATATGATTTCTTTTATCAAATTTATTTACATTTCTTGATATATCAAATCATTCTCAAGTTTATTCATGTTTTTTTATGGATCAACATCAATAAAATAGATATTTTTTTACACACAATTTCATATTTTTAAATCTGTTATTGAGAGAGAAAATTCTTCATGATTTATGTTTTTCACTCTAAAAACAATTTTAATATGATTTTTAATACTTGTTTTATTGTTTAAAATAAAAAAATCATGGGTTTTGATGTATTGTGGATAAAAAACAGTTAAAAATGAACATATTTGAACTTAAAATTAGTTTTAAAAGAGAGAGAAAATCTAATTACTCAAGATTGAAGACGATATTTGCATTTAGTTCTTCTTACCCTGTAAAATATTTACAAATGATTTAATTTTTTATTTATCACTTGTAATTCTTATTACACTGTAAAAAATTTTACAAATAGTTTATTACTAGTTTATTTTTGGCTTATCATTGGTTCATAAATAATTTATTACTGGTTTATAAATATTTTTTTTATAACAACATCAAGAAACATATATTTATACATAGTAAAATATTTATTTTTATTTTATTTTAGATTTATCAATTCAAAATTTTTAAAAATCTATTATAGAAAATAGTTTCCAGAAAAATGTTTATTTTAGGTTTATTTTGTATTTATTTTATGCAACAATTGATAAATAAAAAAACAAAAACAATAATTAAAATGTATACATTATTTTCAACCTCTATACACGTTTTTCTCTCTTTTCTTAACTAATTTTTAGCTCAAAAATTATTTTATGTTTACCAGTTTAAAATTTTAAAAATTAATTACAAAAAACAGTTTCTATAAAAAAATGTTTATTTTGTATTTACTTTTAGTTTATACAATAATCTATAAAACAAAAGACAAAAGAAGAATAATTAGAAGGTATATATTATCTTCAATTTCTAACAAACACGATTTTCTCTTTATTAATAACTGATTTTTAGTTAAAAAAAATATTTATTTGTTAATTATTTTCATCTAAAATATATAAAAATTTATGATTTTTTTATTCTAAACAACAATAATAATAAAAATAACTATTAAATCTTAGAAAACAAAAATAAAAATTCACAAATATCTCTATTTTCTTACTTTTTTTAGAAAGAGAAAAAAAAAATCAAAACACGATAAATCAAACACGAAAATCAAAAAAATCTGATAAAAAATCAAATACAAAAGCAAAGCAAAAATGGTAACAGTATAAATGAGAAACAATGACAGTGCAATGCCAAATGATGCAACAAATGTGAAATTGTAAAGAAAAATAGAAGATTGACATAAAAAATTTAATAACAATATATTAAAATATTTTTTAAAAAAACATGAAATATAAAAGTCTTTAACGAAAAAAATGGTGAACCGTGTGAATTAACCAACAATACATAGCTGCAAAGAGGCCCATTAATTGAAATTAATTATAAAGTTGAAGTGCTTGCATGAAATTTATTATGAATTGCACATTGGAAAAGTTTAGTTCAAAAAGACAAATATTTCATTACTACTTTTGCGTTGTTTTTCGTTAATTACTATTATTTTGATTGGTTTATATTTATTTATAAAATTTATAATAGACTTAATAAGTTTGTTGTTCCTCTTTAACATTATTATATCTCGTAGGACAACAAGAAAATTTAAAATTACTTAAATTAGATATCTTGAAATTTATTCTCGAGAAAAATCTTTTCATATTCTTTTTTTTTTCTCTCTTTTTCTTTGATATATACTCACTCATTTTCTTAATTTTTTTAAAATCTTATCAGTTGTAGTCCCTAATATCATTAGATATACTAATTTTCTTATTGGATTTCTTCTGTAATTTTTGTTTTTATCTTTTTTAAATTTCATAAACTATTGAATGAAAACAAATAATTTCTTTCGATTTATTACTAACTCTAAAATTTAGATTACTTAAAACGTACTCTGTGTTTCTTATTGTGTTGTGTGAGATTTTTTTTTTTGCTTGAATAAATTTCAAATATATAGATATAATTCTATTTATTCTTATATTTGTGTGATTTTATAATTAAGTTGCAAGTTATAAAATTATATCAAAAAGATTAAAAGTCTTTTAAAAAAATGCTATAGCAATATTTTTGTATTTTTTGTTTATATTGATTTTATATTTATACCAAGTTATATTGAGTTTATTATATAGACGAGAGATTTATATTTTAAAAATTATTATATTCTCAAGAAGAAAGAAAGAAAAAAATATTCAAAAGTATTCATTAGTAGTGGCCTTCATTAATAAATCAAAAGAATGACTAAATAGGAAACGATCATTAATCCGCGTGATTGCAAGAGTTTCCAAAAAGTGGGATTCTTTATGGTATCAATTTTGGATATTGGCCCAATCAGTCACTTGTCATTCAATTAATGGAATGGGCACTCAAATAATTCACATTTCCAATGGGCCACATAAACATTCCAAACATTCGAGGTGAATTTGACCCGTGATGGTGGCAGTCTGATGATAGGGCGGTGGTGGTGACGGTGGTGCTAATGGCGGAGTTAAAAGTGTGGTGACACCGACATATATATGGCGTGGTACATGGGTCAATTAGATAAAGGAATTCAAGGTACTAATCACCCTACTAAGATACAACCTAATGTATATTGACTAAATATAGAACTTGGTCTTATCAGATAGTTGATTGATTCAAGATTATCCCTACTCTTTTTCTAAAACAGGGAAAAATCAATCTTGCCCTAAAAACAGGAAAAAGGATTAAGGGCTTGTAAAGTAGGTGGACAATATTGATTTAAGGGTATGAATGGTACAACAACAAAATTGAAATAACATTTAAAAACTTAAGAATAAGATTTCAAATAATAATAATAGTAATAATGTCTCATATTTTCTTATAATCTCTTTGTTTAAATTAATTTATTTAGTTGTAAAATAAAATGTACTTATGCATAGAGTCAATTATAAAAATTTTATTAATATTTTAATTAATTTTTTTTGTATGTTGAAATATATCAAATAATTACATGGCTTCTTATCTCTACTCACTTTTTTTTTTGCCCTCTCTTTTGCTTTTCTTGGTTTCACACAGCACAATATATTTTATTTTTTTAATATTATAAATAAATATTTCACATTTTTAACTGAGTGTTTGTCCTTTTTACTCACCTATGAACCATTTTGCTTCTCTATTAGTAAGACTTGGCTAAGTTTTAGATATTCTCAATGAAAATAAATCAAAGAATTTATCTGTTAGTTTTATTTGTTTGCCTGAGTAGATTTGGAGGTTTGAGGAAAAAAAAAAAAAAATCTTTTTAGGCAAAAGATTCGAATTTAACTTGATCAATACTTAAAGTGTTATTTAAAATTTAGATATTTTTCCTCTTCAATATAAAGATGGAAATATGAAATATGTATTCTCATTAGACATTATTTCGAGTGAACTTGTTATATTTGTAACTATTATTAATTTCCTAGCTCTTTTTGAACTTAGATTGTAGTTATAATTTTATTTTTTCTCTTTTATAAATTGCTCATTTAAAACAAATCTCTGTCATACTAAAAAGAAATATATTAAATAAAAATATTAAAATTTAAGCACTTATTTATTTAATTTATTTTGGGGAAATAAAACATGCATATTTGAGTTTGTAGCCCAGTAAAGAACTATTTAATGATGGTAGACATGCGGAAGGCCAACCCACTGCAGCAACTAAGAAAGGATGTCCAATCTTAGGCTTGACCCAATAGTATCTGAAAAGTTCCTTGCACTGATTTAGGGGTTGCCATGTGCTTCTTCAAAATGAACACATCCAATTAACAAGCCAGCTTTTAGTTCAGTTTTGTATCAAAATTGACAGACTGCTCCTGCAATTTGGGAGCAATTTTTATGGCTAAACATGAAAAATTCACGTGCAGCTCCATTTTCTTAAAGCAAAAGATAATACAAAGCGAGAAGTTTGGTTTTTCTTTCCCTAGTGCAATATTGGATGACGAACATTTGAACCCCCTAATGCCTCTACTTCACACTTACACTTATGACAAACTTAACTTCATCAACGATGGCAATATCAGTCTGTCAAATGGAGATCATTCTTAAATTGTCGCTCACCGCCACAAAAATACTCATCTTTGAAACACCTAGATAGTGCTAAAAATTTCCTAGTGATTACTAAACCATAAGTTGACCTTCCCGAGGACCTGCTACTGCCGTCTTTGGCTTGGGCTTTTCAACCACAATTGCCTGAGTGGTGAGGACCATTCCAGCAACTGATGCCGCATTCTGCAAGGCACATCTTGTCACCTTTGCTGGATCAATAACTCCAGCTTCAACTAGGTTCTCATACCTGTCTGTCATGGCATTGTAACCAATCTCCCATTCACTATTCTTTATCTTCTCCACAACCACCTCACCTTCAATACCAGCGTTTTGAGCTATCAATGAGGCTGGTGCTACCAGTGCCTGCATTCAATCTTACTTGGTCAGCACAATGAATAAAAAAAGAAAACAGCCAGCTCGAGGAGATAAACAAGTACCTAACCCACTCATAATCCTGCAAAAAGATGAGCTCTCTGGCAAACCCCTAGCTTATTGAGGACAAATGATGGTCCTCTCTTCTCTGCTCCCAACCCACTCCATTCCCTTCCCACCTCTATCCTCTTTTCCCCTTTTTATGGAATGCCAAAAACAAATATAATAAGTCTGAAGCAAATTTAAGTAACTCATCCTTAACCCTCAACACACACAAGTCACTTAAAAGCTTATAGTATACACATCAAAGCTCTACCCGTTAACCAGACCCAAGGAGGTCTCAAAAATAAGCCAGCTTGTGCTATATTTACCCAAAAAGCACACAGTATCCACAGCTACAGATATCAAATAAATTGCATAAAAGTTTTGGCAAACGAAGTCTCTGCAAAGCTGATTTTCTTAAAATGTTAATAATAGAAAATGTTAATAATAAGCTATTACGATTAGCTATGCATCTAAAGATGAGAAACAATTCTGATACCTTCTGCACAATATCAGCACCTAACCGCTCATCTGCACCTTCAATCTTGCCCTTAATTGCAGGGACATGGGTTGAGAGATGAACCAATGCTGCACCACCACCAGGCACAATGCCTTCCTCTATCGCAGCAAATGTTGCATTCTTGGCATCCTCAATTCGAAGTTTATGGTCTTCAAGCTCAGTCTCTGTTGCAGCCCCTGCTTTGATAACAGCAACCCCACCAGATAATTTGGCAATTCTCTCAGCAAGTTTTTCTGAATCATAAACAGAATCTGTCTCAGCCAACTCTTTTTTCAATTGTGCAATCCTAGCTTGTAACTCATCCTTAGATGCAGCATCTGCAATAATGGTGGTGGAATCTTTGGTGATGGTCACTTTTCTGGCTGTACCAAGCTGCTCAACTGATGCATTTTCGATGAGCAAACCCAGATCACTAGCTTGGAACTCAGCTCCTAAAACATAGGAAAAGCAGATAAGGAATTAGATACAACCAATCAAAACACGAACAAATATTCAGAGCAACTAAAACTTCAGAGATGACAGATGATTGATACTCCTACTCAGTATTGCCCCCGTCTTCTATTCTTATCTTTTGTATTGTTAGTTCTATCGAACTTAGACGCAGACATCCATTCAACAAAATGTGAGTTTCTGTCCATATTCTACAATGGTTGACAGAATATACAAATCTCTGAATACCTGTCAAGATCGCAATATCTTGAAGCATAGCTTTTCTTCGCTCACCAAATCCAGGAGCTTTGATAGCAGCAACATTTAGGATACCCCTCAGCTTGTTCACGACAAGCGTAGCCAAAGCCTCCCCCGTTACATCCTCAGCGATTATAAGCAAAGGTGCTCTCAATTGAGTGGTTTTTCTCTAGCAGGGGAATTATGTCCTTTATAGCTGAAATTTTTTGATTTGTAACGAGCACTCTTGCATTCTCGAATTCACAAATTAGTTTCTCAGGATTTGTTACAAATTAAGGGGATATATAACCTCTGTCTATCTGCAATCCAAAACCAAAAATGATAACCTTTGAGAATGAAATAACTAAAATCAGCAAATTTATGGACCAAAGACGAGGAAAATAAGTTGTTCTTGTCTTTCGACTGGGGGATAAACAGACCTCCATTCCTTCTTCGACTTCTACCGTTGTCTCAAACGAGGATGATGACTCTATTGACAAAACACCATCAGGCCCAACCTTGTCAATTGCATCAGCAATCATTGTCCCAATAAGATCGTCATTTCCAGCAGAAATGGAAGCAACAGCTGAAGGCAGTACCAAATACAAATTATAAATCAAGCAAGTGCAGAATAATAAACATAATTAAAGAAACAGGAAAATAAATAAGTAGCATAATACCTTTGATGTCATCACGACCTTCAACAGGCCTAGCCTTCTTTTCTAGCTCTTCAATCAGACCCTGTACAGTTTTATCAATCCCCTTTTTAATTGAAACTGGGTTCGCACCAGAAGTGACACTTAAAAGCCCTAGCTTGATTATTTCCCATGCAAGGATTGATGCAGTGGTTGTTCCATCACCAGCAGAGTCATTAGTTTTACTTGCAACCTTCATCCCACAAATACAAATTATATCAATGTACTAATTCTAAACTGTAATGAATACAAAAATGATTGCAGAAAACATCTCGATATGGCAAGTAAACGAGTCAATGACAAAGTGAGTTTGACGAGAGGCAATCTAGATTGACAGGTCTAACCTCCCTAATCAGAGCGGCACCAGCATTTTCCATCGGATTAGGGAGTTCAATGGCTCGGGCAATTGTTACTCCATCATTAACTACTTTGGGATTTCCAAACTCATCCAAGACAACATTTCTCCCTATAAGATGCAAAAGAAAAGTGGATTAGAATATTTTTACAATTAAATTCCCTCATTGAAATTTCCCTGCAAAGCTGCTGAATGCAAGACTTTACTCAATACTATAAACTGCATCTTTCTGAAACATTGTTAGATAAATAATTACATTCTGAGCATAGTAAAAATAAGAAAGGATATTGTGAAATAATATGCACGTGCGCATAAACATTAGAAGGCTGGGGAAAGATTCTGGATCGCATTTATAGAGACACGAGTTAAAGAGTTCAAACTAGTTCATGTCAAATTAATTCCCATCAAGGACTTATTGGTCAATAATCTGCAGTCCTCCAGTTTCCTATGATGTGGAAAAACACCAGTTGCGCATCCATTTAACATGCAAAATCAAAGGTGCATTAAATCCCAAAAAATTCAAGATGAACACATATTTAAAGCTCCATATTCTGTTGAAACATTTGCTGTTATTAATGCTATAAATTTACCTGGTTTTCATCCAGCATGTAAGGATAAATTTTCACTTACTAATTTCCGATTGCCTCTTACATTTTGCAGCTAACACAACCAAGAATTTAACTCATATACATATGTTTCAATCCCCATCAGCCAGTTAGATACATTTTCGAGATTTAAGTTAAGACAGACAGACAAGCGGTTACCCCTAGGACCAAGAGTGAGTCCAACTGCATCAGCAAGCTTATCAATGCCAGACTGAAGAGCAGTTCTTGAGTTCTGATCAAAAACAATTTCTTTGGCATTAGCTTGCACTGTAAATCTTCTGGCTGATTGTCCATAACTCATCCTTTGATTCTGCTGCGGATTCACTGTCCTCCTCAAGCTCCCCTGAGAGTAAAAGGGCATAAAACAGAAACACTTGAAGTAAAACAAACCAAATTGAAATTAAATTAAAGGAAGAACATATTGAGATTGACAATGGATAAAAAGAATCTTTTCTCCATCCAAAGACATTGCTATTAACATACACTAAAACCAAAAGAAAACCCATAAAACCCTTCATATTTTTACTTCACTTTTCCCCATCTAAGCTTCTAAATTTTTTGCCAGTCAGATAACAGAAAACATTCAAGTTCCAAACTTTCACCAGTAAACAATCAGAAGAACTCAAAAAAGAGCAGCAGGAGTACCTGTTTTGAAGAGCAAATAATTGAAGTAGTGGAGATAGCATTAGATGTTGCCATTTCTTGTTGACCAAAAAAAGAAAGCAGGGCTCTTTAGCGTTTTGAGCGTGGCTGTGGCCTGGATAAGGAGATGACGCAAAGCTGAACCAGAAGGGTGTTAGCTTGTGATTGGGAGAGAGAGTAAAATAAGGGGAGAGGAAAATAGGAGAGGAAATGTATCCCACCTTTGGGAAGAGGAGGAAAATAAGAGAAAAAAGGAAAATAATTTAAAATTTTCTCTCTCTATTTCCTCTTTAAAATGGAAAAAAAAAATATAAGAAAAAAGAGATTTTGCAGAATTTACTATCTTACCTCTAGATAATGTAAAAAAATTACAGAATCTAAATAAAAATCGAACCAAATTGAAAAATCGACCGAACCGAGTTGGTTCAGTTTGGTTCGGTTTGATCCCTTCATAAAATTGATTTATTCAGTTATACTTTTTTAAAAATTCGGTTTTAGGTTTTTGGTTCAGTTTTTTATATAGAAAACATAAAAAAATTGAATTAACTGAAGTAATTAACAAATCAAACTCATTTAAATGGAACCAAATTTAAAATACATGTAATTTAATTGAAACAACTCGAGCCGAACCTATCGAACCAAAGTTGCTTAATTTGTTCTCATTTTCACTGGACAATTCCCGAATAATATTTCAAAATTTAAAAAATATATTTAAAAATATTTTTGTTACATTTTAATATTTAAAAAATATAAATCAATCTATAAATATATTTTTTTAACATTTCAAATATAAAAATAATTTTAGAATTTGTTCGTATTAACATT
>CATIWR010093621.1:0-16353 GCA_949677035.1 Omphalea diandra | reverse complement strand
TATATATATATATATATATATATATATATATATCATCCAAAAAAGACCCACCTTAAATCTATCAGATTTAATCTTGTTATCACATTTACTTTTTACTTCAATTTTTAAAAAACATATTTTTAAAACCTTTTTTTCTTAAATCCAAATGAAAAAGTCACAACATCAATATCACATTGCTCATCATTAATTAAATTCCTGATATTCTGTTTTTATTTTATTTTCAATATCAATAATAAGATTCTCGTGAATAAAAACTGTATTATATTAACAATATTCATTGATTATAGTTGATATAATAAAAGAGATAGATTTTAAAAATTATTTGGAATTGTAAGAATATTTATGGTATTACATGAACTATATTAATTTTTTATTTTTATTAATAAAAAATATTTAAAATTTGATAGAATGATTATTTATTATAATATATCAAAAAGGAGTTTTAAAATAGATTTTTCAAAAATAAAGATAAAATAGTATATTATAACAAAACTATAGAATGATAAAATAGTATATTATGACAAAACTATAGAATTTTAATATTTTATGTTTCTTTGACTATCAAAAAATATTAAAATATGACAAAATGATTACTTAGTTTAATAGTGTCAAAATAAAAAGTTTGTAATATAATTTTTAAAAAATAAAATGAAGTAGTATATTATAATAAAATTCAAAACTCTTTTTAGTATTTTATTCTAGATTACTTTATCAATCTTTTAGGAAATATTGAAATTTTAAGAAATAGCATTATAGAAATTTCATGAAAAATATTTTAACATTTTTTATATTATTTATTAAAAATATATTTTTTATTGTTATGGCATATGTTTATTTTATTTTAATAAATGATATATTTTTATTTTTTTGTTTTATTAAAATGATATATTTTTATTGTTACTTGATTTATAAAAAAGAATAATGATCACACCATGTGCACACCCAATGATAACCTTACACATTATTATTAGACTTGTATTATCCATGAGTTACCAGTATAAGTGTAAGTGTGTGTCCACACACCCAGATATATATATATATATATATATAAGCATTAGAAAATGAAAAAATCAAAATTAAAGCACTAAATAAACCTTTAAACTTGCATCAAAGTGATAATAAAAAGGATAAAACAAACATTTTCGTTAAATTTACTCTTGACCTTGCATTATTTAATCTAAATTATATCTGATATTATATTATTTCGGAATAAAAGTCATTTTTCATCAAAATTACTCTTATCTTATATTATTTCGTCGTAAAAATTTAAAATACTAGTTGATGAGAGTGCATGTGTTTTATAAGCACAATTTAAGAGAATTAGACTCAAACGTACTTCAATAAAAATATAGTTTCCCCTAAATCCCTAATTCTTAAATCCTTAAATTCCAAAAATACAACTTCACTTTAATAATAAAATTTCATCTTTGCTTTTTATCCTATTTTTTAATTCATTTGATTTCCTTTTTCATTTTCCAATTGAAGAAATTATGAAACTTTTATTCTTATAGGACTTCTTGTTTTTCTTCAAAATCCCTAAAATGATAAGAATTTCTAAAGATTTTTTGGTTCATAGAATGTTGTATCATAAGGTATGAATTCAACTTGCGAGTAGAGTATGTAGATCATCTAACAAGTTCTGAACTCTTGAATTTTTATGACACTCTAATCTACATTTAAACCATTGCAACCCTCTTCTTATTTAATGTATAACTGAAACCAATAGTATATTTTTAAGAGACTCTTATGTAAGTTTTAAATTCAGAATCTTCAATTATAGTGAATATGATTCTGATATTTTTTCCTAAATGAAAAAAATGTTGTAAATGTAATTTAAAGTTTCAATATTTAAGAATATTGCTAATTCATTGATAACTAAATCAAATGATGTAAAAGGATATTCAAGTTGCTCTTTTCATGCAACATGTATCATTGTTCAACTAAAAGGACACCATTTATCTTCATAAAGAATAATGATTAGCAACTACAACTTGTGAAAGTCTAAAACTCTAACAATGAACATATTAGGAGTTTGATTTCATCTCAATAGTGTTCTCATGCATGTTCTCCTACAATATGATGCCTTTTACTAGCAATTTGAAAACTTTCTACAACCATTTGAGTAAAATAAAATACTCTTTTGGGGTTAATCTTCTTTTGAGATTATTCAATTCACTTATCCTTTATAATCATTTTTTTAACCTAATTCAAATTTACAATCTCATAGACATGAATTCTAGTCTTTTACTAAAAAACATAACGCTCACTTATATGCTCATAATCAATTCTTTGCAACATGGAAAACCCAAGTAAAAACATGAAAATGAAATCATATGCAACATTCAAGAATAAGAAAACTTCAAGGGAGATAGATATCAATAGACTCATATTAGAAATCAAATCAAGGGTGTTGTCTTTAATATTATACCAATGATAGTGATACGTATCATACTGAGTGGCGATTACAATGTTGTCGCTTCTAAGAACACATTTGTTTACTTTGTTATTTTATACCAGATACAAAATTTATTCACTTTCATGTTCAATTTTTATATCTTTTTTATGATATTTTTCTGTTCATTTCTATATCTTCACAAAAATTAGCAATGAGGCAAATGCAGTCGTGATAGTAACAATAACCATACCATGTCGCTTTTGGCTTCATATTTTGGATGCAAAATTTCTTCACTTCCTTTAGAGATTTTTTTTTATTTTTTATTCACTTTTTGTACATAATTTGAATAAAATTATGTACATGAATTTTGAATACATAATTTTTTCACTTCAAATATAGAATTTGTTTAATTTTTTTATTCACTTTCTATATACATTTGAACAAATTTGGTATCTTAATACTGCAGTATCCATGGTAGACAAATACTATCTTGCATATTACACAAGAATAAGTGTTGCACCGAGAGACACCTGCATTTTTCCTGTGCAAAACAAGGAAAACTTGGACAAGTTGCAATAATCCTTAGATAAGGTTAGGAATGTTAGGTTGTTATTGGATATCTAGGTCAAGCACCCATGATGTGATCCGACTCGTATCCACTAATTATTAATTAATAATAATTTGAAAGGATAAATATGGGGAGGGGGGAGAGTATAATTGTTAAACAACTACCTAACTGAAGTAGGGTTGTTTTCAATATGTGAAGATAATTCCCAAATATAAGAATAGAGAACGTTGTTATCTATGTTCATTATCTCCCTTTTGTTTAACTCTCTCTAAGAAAATAATTTCACTGTAACCCAAAACTCTCAACTCTCAATTCTCTTATGTAAATTGCATAAAAGATATGTAATCTAAATTGTGAAAATTAATTTCAATTTGTTACTTTATCGTTAATGTGGTGGAAATTTGGCTTGTGCATGTTTTATATTCTTATGCATGATTAGTGGATTTCTTAGTGTAATACATGGCTATTAATCAAATCTAATAGTGGTATTAGAGTCTTAGATTAGAAAAATGTTAAATTTGATTTTTAATTTTAAAATTCTATGTGATATCTCTTATTCAACTTTTGTAATTCATTTTTATGTTGTTAGAAACATATTTTGGGATTGAAAAACTGTGTTTATATGCACAAACTTTCATTTTGAATTACTATTATTTTTTAAAACATATGTTAACATGCTGACTTTGAAGAATTATTGCTTCTGTTTCGCTTAATATCTTGTTGTCATATTCATTTTATAGTAGAGTTTATATGCTTTAAAATGATATATAGATCGTATATTTTGGTTGAGTATTGAGAGAGTTATGACCTTTCAAAGTCTGATTATTGTTTCTGGAAATCGGTTTTTCAGAATTGAACATGTTTTTTGTGAGAACTTTGAGACATTATAACTTTTTGTGTATAACATGATTTTATATGTTATTATACTTTATTTAAAGCCTGATATGTGATCTTTATTTTGAGATATTATATGCATGATTTCTATCAGTATAATGTGAGATATTTAGAATCAAAATTGGATTACTCGTTACTGAATTTCTAGAATTCAGTATAAATTTTGAAGAAGATGACATTATTAATGGTTTTGCCATCCTTTCGATTTGCATATTTTGAAATTTTTGTAAACTTAGATAACATGATAAGCGACCATAGAAAGCCTGAAAACCCCCCATCGGACAAAGCCCCATTGACAAACAATGCTAAAAAAGCGGGAGTGTTGCATGTGTTAGTGGGCTTGCCCACGTACTAGTTTTGTTTGTCCTTTTCGTAAAATAGTAGTTGAAAATTTTTCATTTGGATCCTCGCGTGTCTGAAAAGTTCTATTTAGTACCGAAATTTTTCAAATTGTTGGTTTTAAGTTTTTTTACAATTGAGTCCCTAAAAGGTCCCAATATGTCTGAAAAAGTTTTGTTTAGTGCCAAAACTTTAAATTTTTTAAATTTAATTTCTTTAATATTTCTTTCATTAAATGCCTTAATATAGTTAATTAGTTTAATTATATTAGTTATAATTGATGAGTTTAATTATTTAATTCATGATTAATTAGTTTAATTATGACATTAAATTAGTTAGTTTAATTATAATATTTATAAACTTATAAATTTAATACTTCACTTAAAAAATTAAATTAGACTAAAATTTATTTTTAATCATGAAGTTGTATGAATTAATTAAATTTATTTTTAAATTTTTTTGTATTTGTTATAGAAAATTAAGTTTATAAGGAGGGTCATGCCTTGTATGGTTAGGACTCCTAGGGTTATATGAAAACACAGTCAACAAAATGATTGAAGACTAAGTTGAATTTTCTTGTTAACATTAATAATATGATTTGCTAGATACTTTGCAAAATCATCATGAGCATCTAAAAAATCTTTAAAAGATTCAAGTAAGTCATTTGGGAAGGAGGATTACTCTTGGATGTGGAGAGAAATAGAATTCTCAAATCTACATTATCAGATTTTCATAGAAAAGATCTTGACCATATTTGGATGGCCTTGTAAACCAATTAGAGTTATCGTACTCTTGCGAGACACTTTGTAGGAAGATATGCAAAGTGGATCATGCACATGAAGTTGGATGAAAAGGAACACACTTAATTCCAAAAGTTCCTTGATCTCCCTATTAATTTGTATTACAAGTTTATGGACTTCATCCTTGTGATGTGAGAATAGATAATTAGAATTTGTTTCTAGTGTTTTTTTTTTTTTTATCATTTCCATAAGACTTAGTAAACTTTTTCATAGTTTGTATTTTTTCTTTGAATTTTATAATTGTATTTATTATGTAATTTTCTTTTTGAAAGACAAGTTTCTTATAATAAGATTATATTTTGCTTGTTACATTTTAGCATTGGATTTCCATTTAGTATATAATCGATATATATATATATATATATATATATATATATATATATATATATATATATATATATATAATTTTGTATTTATTACAAAAATTATGACAAGACGTATTAAAATTAATAAAGTTACTAAAAAGTTGGAACAAAAACAAAGGATTGAAGATATGATTAAAGAAATTAAATATGTGGAAATGGACCCCAAAGACAAAAGCGATGACCTGACCCAGATTATTAGCCATATCATCAAGATCAATCATCTTATATAAGCAATCGTTTGGAAAGTGGGCTTGTTGACCCACTTTGCAAAATACAAGGCTCTTAGATCTAGTCGTAAGTCCATCAATGGACAAGGCATCCTTGATTCATTATGGAGAAGTTTCAACTTTAATGGATCTTATGACAATCTCATAAAGGGTTTTCGTCAAATAGTCTGTGAATTGGGTGGCAAAGAAGACTTTAAGTGCCTCTTATGACATGTCCATCACTAGAGGCAGACGCAAGATTCCTAAAAACTCTATATTACTTAGAGTTAACTATGAGTTACCTCTAAAGCTTAAAGAGAAGTTGCATGAATCACTTCCTATTCATAAGATTAGGATTTCATTAATACTTTCAACTTAAATCTAGTTTAGTTACATTTTGGTTTTCATGAATATTATTTTTTCTAATCAATGAATATTAGTTGTTCATTTTACATAAATTGTTTGGTATATATTTATATCATATCATGTGTTGATTTATTAGAATCAATTAAATTTGTTAGTACAATTAATCAAAGTTTGTGTAACTTTAAAATGTGAATAATTAATTATAACCGATGGTCAAGCATAAGACCTTAGACAATGGTTGGGAACATAATGAACTTTTTACTCTAAACCTATACAAAATCAATGTTTATAACTAATTAAAACTCATGCATATTCTAGAAATTAATTAGTGTGATATGTCTTTCTATGATGTCAATAATGACATCTGCTAGTAAGAACATTGCTGCTGAATTGAACAAGGGTGAGAAGCTTAGTGGTGAAAATTATGAAATCTAGAGCATGAAGATCCAATATGTGCTTGAAGAGAAATAAACTATCAAAACTTTTGAATCTAACCATAATATAGCATGAGGAAGGGAACATGACCCATATGAGGGACCGTGAGGCCTCCATAACCTAAAAAAGGAAGAACTCTATAGCTCGTATCAGTTTGCTAAGTAGCATGGATGATGACATCATGAGGGAATTCAAGAAGAATGAGACAGCCAAGGATATGCAGTCTACTTTCTCGAAAAGGTTTGGTGATACGTTAGTTATAAAGCTAAGGTCACTTACAATTAATTTTGAGACATAAAAAATGCCCTGAACACAATACAAAAAAACATATAAGGCATATGTTAAACATGATAAGTGAGCCTAGGGATGCATTTCATGTCCTTATTGATGAACAACAAGTGTAAGTGGTGATTCGTTTGCCACCGCAAAGCTGAAAGCATATGAAAATGCACCTAATCTATAATTAAAAGCATCAAGACTTTGAAGGATGTTATGCACCACTTAGAGCTAAAAGAGGATTACCTAATGGCTAGCAAGTCAAGTGTTAATGTGTACATGACTAGCTCGAGCTCACATAGTGTGAAGAGGCGTGAGCATAAGCATGGTGGGGCCCAATAATAAGGTAAAAGAGAAGTTAAGGAGAAGAAGAAGAAGCCAAAAGTTAATCAACCAGCAAAAGGCAAACGTGCCTTTAAGAAGAAGAAACATGTGTCCAAGCTCAAGTGCTACAACTATGGCATGAAGGGGCATTTTGCACGCTACTACAAAGGGCTTAAAAAGACTTAGTAGCCACAAACCATGTAGTAAGGGATATAAGTGCCTTCATATACTTCTGGCAAATTCCAAGTGAAACTAGTTAGATTTATATGGGAAACAACTCTAGATAAAGGTGAAATGAATTGGTAAATACAAGTTAGTCATGTGTGGTAGCCCAACCTAATTCTTGCATGATGCATTATTTACACTGAAGATTCATTGGACTTTAGTTTTTATGTTAGATTTAATCAAATATGACTTTGAATTGCATTTTCACAAACATGTTATGGATTTGTTTTTAGGATAAGAATACTTTGGTTTTGGTTCATTTCAAGATGGTTTTATTGTTCTTGATGTGGAACATACTAATACTAATCATGTATGTTTTTCATATTTTACATCTTCTATTGCAAGTAAAAATGATGTGAATGTATAACATGTTAGACTTGGTTATATTAGCTAGCAACGAATGAATAGTTGGCCAATAAGGCTTATTGGGTAATATACAAAAGGTTGACTTGTCCACTTGTGAGCATTGCCTAGTTGGAGAAACAACAAGAAAACCATTTTAAAAAGAAACTAGAGCTAAATCACTATTGCAGTTAATTCATTGTAATATCTGTGGTCTAATTAATGTTAAAGCTAGAAATAAGGCACTTTATTTTATCACATTCATAAATAACTATAATCAATAAAGTTACGTTTATTTGATCTGTTACAAATCACAAGCACTATAATGCTTTATAAAATACATGAATTTGGTTTAAAATCAATTAGATAAGAAAAATTAAAGTTTTAAGGATCGATTTAGGATGTGAATATCTGTCTGATTAGTTTAAGTAGTTAAGTGATAAAAAAAAGGAATGAAACATCAGTTTTATATCCCATATATTCGACACCAAAGTGGTGTTGCAAAAAGAAGGAACATGACTGTACTTGAAATGGTTAGGTCAATAATGACTCAGGCTTAGTTGCTTATCACCTGTTGGGATGATGCATTATTAACAACCACATTTGTACTTAATTGTATGCCCACATAATCAATTGCCACTACTCCATATGAGTTATGGACTAATAAAATTTGACCTAAGTGTTTTAAGACCTTGGGGATGCGTTGCCCATGTATATGATACCTCTTATAAATATGATAAATTGTGTCAGAGAGGTAAGAAAAGTATCTTCATAAGATATTTTGAACATTCAAAAGGATATGTCTTAAGGCGAATAAGAAGGTGGTAACATTACTAAATTTGAATCACAAGCTATCACATTCTTAGAGAATGAATTCCCTAGGTAGGGCCAAATAGATGAAAACCTATATCTATATGAAACTTATAAGCAAATTGATTTTGTTACTTAAGAGTTGAATCCATTTTCTTCTAGTAGGAGTGATATGAGAAGTAATGAATTAGTTTTAATAGAAACTCAATCACAACCAGAATTAGATCTAACTATGGTTATTGGTCCGAGTGAGAGTGATAATGAGATTATGGAATCTCAAAGTTGACGAATGAGTAGTAAGTTGGTTACACATTATCATTTTAAGATTGAAGGGCAAGTATTTATTGTTACTCTATCAAATGAGTAAGAGCCAAAGAATGCAAATGAGGTTCTCAAATGCCCTGCTAAGTACAAATGGATTAAAACATTGGAAGAAGAAATGAAGTCTATGAAAATAAATCAGGTATGGGAATTAGTTGACCCACCAAAAGAACACAAACCTATTGGAAATAAATGGTTTTAAAGATTAAACGAAGATAAACAGTACTATCAAAAGTTATAAAAGCTCGTCTTGTTGTGAAAGGATATACATAACAAGAAGGAATTGATTATGAAGAAATAATTTCTCTTGTTGTAATGTTTACTTTAATATGCTTGATCTTGGCTATCATAGTAAGCATGGATCTAGAATTGCATCAAATGGATGTTAAGACTACTTTTCTCAATGAAGAATTGGACGAAGAAATCTATATGGAACAACAAGTAGGTTTCATAGTAAAAGGTCAAGAACATAAAGTTTGTAGACTTAAAAAGTCAATTTATGGCCTTAAACAATCTTCAAGGGAATGGTACATTTTCATAATGTAGTAATGTCTTATGATTTTGAAATGATTGAGGAAGACCATTGTGTATATCTAAAAAGGTCCAAAGAAAAGTTTGTGATTATGTCATTATATGTGGATGACATTCTAATAGTTGGAAATGATGTGGAGTATGTTAAAAAGATAAAAGGATGGTTGTGATCCTATTTTGATATGAAAGATATGGGTGAAGCAGGATATATCCTTGAGTTATGATTTCAAAAGATTGTTCAAAAAATTTAATATATCTTTCACAAGAGCTATACATCAAGAAAATCCTTGAGCAATTCAATATGCAAGATTGCAAACCCATAGATGCTCCCATTGGAAAAGGTGAAGTCCTTAGTTGAAGGATGTGTCCTAAAACATCAGAGAAAAAGAGCAAATGAGTAAAGTTTCATACTTAAGTTTAGTTGTATGCTATAATGTATGCTAGATTTGATATTTGTTATGTCATTGGTCTGACAAGTAGATATCAATCCAACCCTAGTCAAGCACATTGAAAAGCAGTGAAAAGCATATTAAGGCACCTGAGGGGTACAACTGATTATTCATTGTGTTATCAAGGAAAGGATCTACATTTAAAAGGTTATACTAATGTTAATTGGAAAGGAGATTTATATGAAAGAAAATCTACCTCTGGATTTGCTTTCTTACTTAATAATGGTGTCATATCTTGGAGTAGTAAGAAACAAATATGTATAGCTCTATCAATAATGGAAGTTGAATTTGTGGCATCTTCAGCTATTATGCGGGGCAGTTTGGTTAAAGAGATTTTTGGAACATTTGACAAAAAGGGAATGAAGCCAATTCTTATTAACTATGATAATCAAGATGTTATAGCATATACAAAAGACCCAAAGTTCCACGCAAAAATCAAATGCATAAATATCAAATATAACTTTGTGAAAGACATGGTAGCACACAAAGAAGTGAACATGAAGTAGATTTTCATTTACAAATAGTTGTAGATCCCTTTACAAAGCTCATTCCTAAAGATGCATACTTTAGGCATGCCAAGTCATTAGGCTACTTTAGGCATGTCAAGTCATTAGACTTACGAAGGTGTTAAATGTAATTGTAAAACAGATTTCCAAAGGATGTTCACAGGCGTATTTTATTTATGATATCAATGAATTCCTTTTATAAAGTTTCTAGATTTATGTATATATGTTATATAATGCGTATGAGCACATATGTTAAGTACATATTTGATATGAGAAGTATGTCGTACAAATACTAAATTGTCCTTTTCACATAGATAATCACATTTGTTACTAAATGCAAACAAATATGAGACAAATTTAATATATATTATCTAGGTGATAATAGAGAACAAAGTACTTAAATTCAAAATGTCGCCTTTATACCTGAAATAAAAGAATCTATTGATAAGTTGTATCAACTTAAAGTGTTTGTTGTGAAACAACACTTAATCTGTGAAATGCCAAATTTAAGTTTTGATGGACATATTATCAAGAGTATGTTGGGAGAACTCATAATTAGACGTTATATATGTCAAATTATAATTTGTAAGATATTGATAATTTGTAAGGCATATGCTCTATGAGAAAGGAGGTAATATCATAATATGTGATTCATACCATATATGCATAATTTGACCAATTAGAAAATAAAAGTTAATAATTGAATAACTTTTTATAGAGTGAGATCCCCGAGTTTATAAGTAATCTTGTTTCAATATCCTTATGACTCTAGTATGTTCTCACAATTAGTATTTAATGTTTGCTATCTTAGAGTGCTGCCAAAAGATCATGATTTTATTCTATTTAATGGGGCACTTCTAGAAAAACACGTTAAATAAGAATTGTAGAGTCTAAGAAAAAAGAAGATCATTTTGTGTTATCACATTGACATGTATTTATTATTACACCAGTCATGTTTTATCTTGGTGATATAACATAATGACAAATACATATATATTCAATATGAAATGAGATATCATAATAAAAATGTGATAAAATGGTCTGGGATACAATATATTGAACATGCTTCAAGATTTTTCAATCGAGACGTTATATAATCCTAACAAATATATAACAAAAATGTTCTTAAGGTATGCATGGTTGCACAACTTATTTAACAAGTATGAACTTCAAAAAATAAAGAAGGGAGTTGGTCATCATGTGTGAATAAGATACATTGGATTCCTAGATTGAGCACCCATCATATGACCTAACCTATATCTACTAATTATTATTATTACTTAATAATAATTTGAAAGAATAAATATGAGGGGAGAGTGACAACTGTTAAACAGTTAACTAAAGGAAATAGAGTTATTTTCAATACGTGAAGATAACTCCCAATATAAGGATAGCAAAACGTTGTTATTTTTGTTCATTCTCTCCCTCTCATTTAACTCTCTCTTGGAAAATATTTTCACTATAACCCAAAATTCTCAACTCTCCTATGTGGATTGCGTAAGAGGTATGTAATCTAAGTCAAAAAAAATTAATTTCAATTCATTACTTTTATCATTAATGTGATTGAAATTCGACTTGTACATGTTTTATAATTTAGGCATAATTAATGGATTTCTTATTATAATTCATGGTTATTAATCAAATCTAATAACTGCAAAAATGAAGAGAAAAGTAATTGCTTAGAATTCTCTGAGCTGCACGGTAGAGGCTCAGATATAAGAAACTTAACAAAAAAATGTGATTATTTAAAAGATCAGACAACTCCTTGACAACTCCTCTCTCGAAACGTCAAGTCATAATCATAAAATTACAATAGCTCATAATTGTTCCATTAAGTTAAAATCTAATTAATTATTGAAAAAAAAAATAGTGAATCATGTAGAGAGGAAAATAGGAAACTCAAGATGTCGTGTAGAGTTGGCTACAATAGTAACTAGATGGTTAAATAGAGAGGATAATGTGTATCATGAACGAAAGGTGAATTACTTTAATAAGCACAAGAAGCAGCAATTGAAATCAATTAAGCTATGAAATCCATAAGTCTTATCATCGACATCTAGTCATTGGTAGTTCTTGATTTGGAAATTTTGGTAGAATGGGAAGGATTTGAAGATTTAGAAAGCCTTCGATTTTGCAAAACAAGGGATTGCTTTTAATGAACTATGTTAGGAAAATTGCGAACACAAGTCTTGTGGTCACTATTTTTTGTAAACGAAACAACTCAAATTGCCATTTTATTTAATATATAGTTAATAAAATGGTAGTATGAGTTGTCATTTTATTTATAGAAAAGTGATTACAAAATTTGTGATAACCCAGACTGTTGTTTTACTCTCACAAATCAAATAAAATAACAATTTGAGTTGTCATCTTATTTATGGAAAATAGTGACCACAAGACTTGTGGTCAGAATCTAACTTTTATTTAAATGACACAGTGTCACATCATAATTATTATGATAACTAGTTATTACACTTTTCAATAGTAATCACTTCACATGGTTGTTGTGAAAGACCATAAAATGTGATCTCTAAGTGGTTTATATATTTAGTACCACCTTAAAATGAAAAATATACCTACCACATATACGAACTAAATAAAAATATCTATATATTGTAGAATTGCAGACTTTTTTTTTGTATTTATAATATTTAGTTCGTATCATATATTTATATTTCAAAATAGATATATTACAAAATTAATATATTATAGTTTTACAGTTTTTTTTTTTTGCATTTTTAGGTATTTGATTTTAAGTTTTAAATTTTAAATAAATATTAGATGAATTATATATATTTAATATTTATATTTAAAAAATTTAAAATTACTAGTTTTGAATGATATTGTTTTATTTTATGTCTCAATTATCTTGCGTCTTGTATTATTTTGTTTAAAAAATTTGATATAAAACAAGGTCAGATTCAATAGTATATAGAACAAAATTGATTCTTGAATTTTGAAAATTAATAATTTTAAGACGGCAGGAAGATTCAATTATTCGGCTTTACCAGCCTCATACACACACCTAGTTATTTTTATTTTTATTTCATACATTAAAATCTTAGCATCTATTGCTTATTATAGAGTTCAGATGGGGATAGCACCGAAGTACACATTAATGCTGTAGCGTTTAAAGAACTGGTTCTTTTTTTTTTTTTTGCAAATATAGTATAGAATTTTATCATTCAAGATTTATTTCTTTTTTATTTGTCAATTTTTATATTTATTTTTAGATTAAATTTGAATAATTATGTTGGTTAATTATTTTATATATTGCAACTGTACAACTATTGGCCCCAATCCGTAGCAGTGCCCTGTTCTTATAAATAAACATGCAAGGTCCTAGGAACCGCAAGAGCAACACATACGCCTCCTCTTTTGCTAGATATGATACTAGAGATACTATCCATTTCCACTCTATTTTTCTTTGTATATTTCGTCTTCAAGAAACAATGTCGCCAACTTCCTCCAGGCCCTATGGCTTTACCGATTATAGGTCACTTCCATCTTCTTGGGCCCCTAATTCACCAATCTTTTCGCGATCTTTCATATGGCTACGGTCCTTTATTCTCTCTTAGACTTGGCTCTGTCTCATGTGTTGTGGCTTCCACACCAGAACTAGCCAAAGAATTCCTGAAAACAAACGAAGCCGCAATCCCTTGCCGTTTGACATCTCAAGCCGTAGACCACATTACTTATAATGCATCTTTCGCCTTCGCACCCTACGGCCCTTACTGGAAGTTCATCAAGAGATGGACAACATTGGAACTTCTGGGAAACAGAGTAATTAGCCAGTTCGTGCCCCTGAGAGCGGAGGAAATAAAAACTTTTTTGCGCGTGATATACAGGAAGTCTAAACTTGGAGAAAGCGTGAATGTTTCCCAAGAATTGATAAAATTATCGAACAACATAATCTGTACGATGATGTGGAGCATCAGGTCATCGGAGACAGATGATCAAGCTGAGGTTGCGAGATCTGTGGTGCGTGAGGTGACAATGATTTTTGGGCAGTTTAATGTTTCTGACTATATATGGTTTTGTAGGAACTTGGATTTGCAGGGGTTTCGAAAGAGGTTTGAGGAGACGCGGAGAAAGTATGATGCCTTGGTGGAGGGGATTGTTACTGCCCGTGAACAAGTAAGGAAGAAGAACAAGAGTAATGGAGTTAAGTATGAGACTCAGGATTTTTTGGATATAATTCTTGATCTCATGGAAGATGACAATACTGAAATGAAAATCACTAGAAATCATCTTAAAGCCATGATTTTGGTAAGTTCAACTTCAACCCCGCCGGTATTTGAACACCTGATTGCCATGCTATAGTACAAATTTTATTGCAATAATTAAATTAATTTTTTTTGCTAGCAAGTTATTGAAATACAGTTAATATTGCAATTAATATACTTCAATTGATTAGTTTATATCTGATTACCAAAGAATTATCGAGAAATAAAATATTAATTTTATAATATATGACATTCATAAAGTGATGACATGTGACAGATGATGAAAAAAATAGTTCATGATTATAATAGAATTCGTACTATAATATAGTGATTATGTGTATAAATTATTATATAGAAAGAATATCATAATTTTTTTCTAAAATGTTGTTCAATTTTTTTCTAAAATGTTGTTCAATTTTAATTATTCTAATAAATTTTTCTGATATATTTTACTTTTTGAAACCATTTTATCATATATTATTATAAAAATATAGTGAAATATAAATATAATCATGATTCACTAATTTTTGATATTTTTTATATAATTTTTCAAGGAGTTTTGTTTGATAGTTAAAATTATTGTATAATAATTGGTTTGAGCAATTTTGATGTGTGAAGTTATAGAAATACTTAGATCCGGTGTGAAAAAAAAAAAAGAGACAAAACTTAAGAATTTTTTTAAAATTCCTCATCTATAAAAATCCATCAAAATGAAAGAGTTTAAAACTCATATAGTGTTGAATCTCTCATAATTAATTATTGAGGAATTTTATTTAACTTTTAATTTTATTTTTTAAAATCATATGATTATTATATGCATAAGATACAAGTTATAATTTTGAAATCCATAGAACAAAATACTCATTAAAAATCTAAATTTCTTAATTACATAGATTTTGATAAATTCATAAATTTTAAAGTTCGATCTAAACAAGGTCTTAGAGTAAATGTGATGTTAGATTTTTATTTAGTGATTTAATATAACATCACAATATTATACAAAATGTATTAATATTTTATTTCATAGCAGTTCTTCGGTGGCCGAATATAAACTAATCAGTCGAAATATGTTGATTATAATATTAATTATACTTAAGTGACTTGATTGTAAAAAAAAAAAGTTTTATGACTGCTATAAAATTCGCACTATAGTATAGTAATATGTAAAAATTATTTTCTAATGTCATATATTATAAAATTAATATTTTATTACACATTAACTCTCTAGTGATTAGATATATAGTAATTAATTGAAATATATTAATTATATTTCGATGACTTGATTATAAAAAAATAATTTAATGACGGCATAACATGTGCAAATTACCCTCAACCCTATCCTCTTATTGCCCATTCTTAATTACAATAGTTCGTTAGTTCCACCTTTTCTCCCCACCTTTCCAAGTACATTAGTTCATCAGGGTACATTAATTTGTTTTGTCCAAAATTGATGAGTAAAATCATAATTCACTGTTCGTAAATCACTTTTCCTTGCATTCTCTTAGATATCCAAACATAGCAAATGATTCTCTTGTCAGATGGTCAAGCGATGCCTCGGAATCTTAAAATTTCAAAATTAAATCTTCGTGGTGAATTCCCTTAAATAAAAATTTATATTAAAATTTTTTCATTATTAACTTGTCATGACTCATATAGATTAACTAATCACATAAAACAACTTAAAAAAATCCAAATATAAAAAAGAAAATACTTTATCCTCCTTTTCATTTTTATTTTCTTTTTTAGTTATTTACAAACATAGCATAGCATAAGATGTCGGCACTTTTTTTCTTCTATTTTTGCTGAACAGATTAAAAACTTTAATGGAGATAAAGAATTTTCTTTTTCTTTTTGGACAAATTTTTTTATTTAAGATTTGAACTCGTAATATTTCTATTCTAATAAAATTTTAGTGTTATTTCATATGTTTCAAAAAAGTTATCATTATCTAATTTTTACATTGTTTAAGAAAATA
>CATIWR010093608.1:0-19610 GCA_949677035.1 Omphalea diandra | reverse complement strand
TTGTTCGAATTTGAAAAATAGACCTATATTTTTCTTCATACAATATATGTGATTTTTGTGATGTCCATTATATGTGGTTTGAAAGATTATTGCTTGTAATTTCTTCAGTTTTTCTTGTGAAGAGATTCATATTCTTGCCACATTTGACATTTGAAAGAGTGATCCATATAACTGAGGAATACATCAACTAGGAATTAGTATGAATAGGAGTGTCCATGAATTTATGGGAGTCACTTTATTCTTTGTTTAATTGTTAATATAAAATCATGCTTCAGGAAATAGAATGAATATCTACTCAAAGAATTCCATATTATATTACTTCTGCTATAGATTTTTCATGTTTATGTTTTGTTAGACCAATGTTCTCGCCCTTTTTGCATTACATATTTGACTAGATTTGGCATGGGTTTCGAATTAGGTATTTATAAATGATAACTGCATCTAAGATTCTTGTCAAGAATAGTCGATTGAAATTTATGGAAGTATATATGTTGTTGTGCTTAGTGATGAAAATTAATTAGGCTTGTCATAAAGTTTCTTACTTGTTCAAGTCTTTAGTTGCAACTGCTCTGATTGAAAGGACTACCATGAACTAGCATTCGATGTTTGCCTTTACTTGTACTGGTAATTAAAAGCACATGCTGTGGAAGTGCATTGGATGATTTCTTTAATTTTATTTGGTATGTTTGTTACTATACATTGCTATTTTTGTATGTTTGTTTAAATATCTTTGATAACAAGTAGATATATTTATTGTTACATATTCAATAATCCCTTTGCAATAAGGTCTTTTTTGTGGCCTCCCATGAGATAGACAGTTGGAGTGATTGATAAAGATGATGGACGACCTGTGACAATATGATGAAGTTATTATAATAGTTATTGCGATTATATGTATTTGCACTTAGTTAATTTCCAAAATTAGACAATCATAACTTTGACATTAGTGACTCCATTGTATTTAATATTTATATAATTTCTTTTTATTATTTAAGTTTTTTGTTATCTCTACAGTATTTTACTAAATGGATGTTATTTGTTTTGATAAATATTAGCATTTGATGTTTCATTTAAAAACTAATGTGCAATATATAAAAAATATAACTCAATCTATAAATATATATATTTTTTAACATTTCAAATATAAAAAATTATTTTAGAAATTTTTTCATATTAACATTCTATTTATCATTATATAAATTTTAATTTCATATAAAATCAATTAAATTAGAAAATAATTATTTTTTACCATTATACAATACAATCATATATCCAAATGTTTTCTTTAATAAAGGGTAAAATTGAAAATATATTTAATATTATTTTCCTTTCCTTCCATATTTGGCTATCCAAATAAGGAAAAATAAAATTATTTTCTTTCTTCTCCTTTTTATCCAAACATGAGGAAAGAAAATAAGGAGGAAAAATAAAATTTATTTTTCCTCCTAAATTTTTGTTCTCCCTACATATTTTTCCCAAATATAGGCTTAAAAAAACATTATGATGTGACTCACTCATGTGTTCATACAAAAATGTGTCTTTTTTAAAGAAAAAATTATTCCCTCTAACTCAAAACTTTCTATTTTTGTATTTTTTTATTTAACATAATTATACTATCAATGAAACTCACTTTATTTTTTTAGTAGATGTCTTGATACTATTAACATAAAATGATATGTACAATAGATTAAAAATCAAATAATTAATTAATAAACTTATAATTAATAAATTTTCTAAATTTTTTGATATCAAAAGAAAAAGAAACGATATATATTATACAAATAATGCTAAAAATTGAAATGCTTATTGTATATTTTAAATTTCAGTTTAGATACTATTTGATTTTAATTTAGTAAATTAATGAAATTTATGAAATTGAAATATTAAATTTATTTGTATACAAACTAATTAATCAACACGATAATTCAAATTTAATCTACATAGTAAAATTTAAAAGAATGAATTATCAACCAATTTCAAAATCAGTATATGTCTCTATTTTGTTCTAAATTTTATTTCTTATCAATAAAAATTTTATATTTTATATTTACTCATAATGTTATTTGCTAACTAGATTTTAGACTCACCTTTTTTTAGTTGGTATAAACAAATTCAAAATTAATTTTTAGTCTTAATTAGAATAATATTTTTAATTTGAGGCTATTTGAGTCACTTTTTGGCCAAGAAATATAGAAAATTGAGTTTTACATTTTAATAATAACAATAATTTATAATTTTGAAGTAAAAAATAAAATTTTATTTTGAAGAAATTTGAGAAAAATCTAAAAATAATTAATAATAAAATTAATCATTACTTATAATTTATGTAGAGTATCCACTCAATTATTGATTGGACTATTGTAGTAGTTTTCTTTTTTTTTTTTTAATTCATTGTAAAAATAATTAAAATTCTCAATACTAGAATACTAATAAAATTAATCACTATTTGAACAGTTTCTTTTAGAGTATTATCACTCGATAATTGATCTAACTATTAGAGTTAGGATTAATAATAGATAAGGTATATGTTCAATAGTGTCATCTTCTTACTTAAATTTAAAGGGTGTATGTCTACCTATACTCGTACATGTATCTATGTGGTAACGAATATCAAATTTGATTTCATATTTATAGGATTTTGGATATTCCATGAGTAATTTATTACCCAAATAATTATTAAAATATTATTAACTAGTGTTTGTATCGCGAACAATTTATTTCTATTTATAAAAATTCTTTATTTTATTATAAAACTATACCTTCCATTTTTCTTATATTTTTATCAATTTTGAACACTACAAAATATTAGTGACTTTGTGTTTTTCTCACATACCTGAATAATATCTCTTACCATCTAACTCTGCATCATAGACAACTTATTTTTATTTATGAAATTAAAAAAAATACAAACATGCTATTTATTATGAAACAAAATAAAGAAAGTATGAAACAATATAGAAAAAAATTATGAAACTGGATAATTTGTTTTCTATAAATTTTTTATTCTCTTAGAATAAAAATATAAAAAATATAGTTATAATTTTAGAAAGGAATATAGTAAAATCTAATATAGATATATATTATCTTACATAATGAGCTTGCTAATTATAATGATGACTATGAAAAAATGCATTTGATTATGAAACTTATACTTTTTTTTTTATGTTATTATGTATAAAATAGTACTAAAAGAATTATAAAATGAGACAATTTGGATTCTATAGGTTTACTTTCTTAGAACAAAAACATATGAAAAAAAATATAGTTATAATATTTGAAAATAATGTGGTAAAATCTACTATGAATATGTGGATTATCCTATATAATAAGAATGCTAATTACAACAATAAATATGAAAACAATATATCTGATTAAGAAACACAATACTTTATATATATATATATATATATATATATATATATATATATATGAAAACCGTGCATAAAGAATTATGAAATAGGACAATTTGATTTCTATAAGTTTTTTGCTCTCTTAAAATAAAAATATAGGAAAAAATATAGTCATAATATTAGAATGGAATGTAGTAAAATCTGTTATAAATATGTGTTGTCCTTACATAATGAGCTTACTAATTACAACAATGAATATGAAATAAATTTGATTATGAAACATGTAACTTTTTTTTATGTTATTATATATGAAACAGTACGAAAAAAACTATGAAGATAGATAAATTGACTTCTATAAGGTTTTTATTTTCTCAAACAAAGAATATAAAATGTAGTAGTAACATTGAAAAGGAGTATGATAAAATCTATTATGAACATGTGTTATCACGTGTAATGAGTTAGATAAGAACAATAATTATTATGAAACAATGCATCTGATTATAAAATATGTTACTTTTGTATGTTATTCTATATGAAATAATACAAAAAGAATTATGTAACATGATAATTTGACTTTTATGAGTTTTTTGTGCTTTGAGAAATAAAATATAGGAAAAAAATATAGTCTTAGTATTAGAAAGGAATGTGATAAAATTTATTATAGATATGTGTTCTCCTATGTAATGAATTTGAAGTATGAAATATTTGGCTAGTTGATAATTTCTTTTTCACACCATATTTTTATGAAGCTTTTACTTGGATTTTATTATGCTCACACTCTTCCTTATTGGTGAAAGAAAATTGTTACAAAGCAAAGTTTTAAGAATTAAACTGAAGTGATAAAATTGAAAAGTAACTAGTAGTTCTTTGAGTTCAATATTAAAATCAATCAATAAAAAATCAATCAAAATAGAAAGCTGACTAAAATAGAAACTAGATAAAACCATTTCAACTTAAAATTATATCGTTTTGCGAAAAAATTTAAATTTTTAAAAATTACTTTATTTTAGAAATGTCAATTATTTAGTTTAAACAAAGAAATTAAATCAAATTAATTAATTCAATTTGATTTTATCAAATTTAAAAATTGATCCAGTTTAATATTTTATTTAAAATTTTTCACTAATTTAGTTCGATTTAACTTTAAAGTCAAAATCAAATTAACTGAATTTTTTAATAACATTTTTTAAATAAAGTTATAAATATTTTTTGTGCTTAAAATTAAATTAAATATACTCTAATACACATATATAATTAATATATTATAATTTTATTTATATAAATAATCAAAATATTTTAATCAAAAAATAATAAATAATCAAAATAGTATTTTTCATCGAATAAGTGGTAATACGGGAAGAATAAGTGGTAATTGAGAAAAAAAAATGCCAACTCAGCACATTTAATTCAAGTGACAAGAATGCCACCTCTACCAACTTGGTACCGTATCCATAGTGGTTCACTCAACGTAGTAATGTCCCTTTTTGCCACGACAAAAATGTTTGGGATAGTGATCAACTGTCCCAAACGGTGTCGCAGTGATACACTTGGAAAAAAATTTCACGGACAACATTTAAAAAAACGTTATAATGTGGACCACCCATATGTTCATAGAAAAACGTCTTCCTTTAAAGGAAAAAATTGTGCCCGCCTAACTCAAAACTCTTCTATTTTTATATTTTTTATTTAACATAATTATACTTTCAATAAAAATCACTTTATTTTTTTAGTAGACATCTTGATACTATTAACATAAAATGATATGTACAATAGATTAAGAATGAATCATTAAATAATTAATTAATAAACTTATAATTAAAAAATAATTTATAAAATTTCTAAATTTTTTGATATCAAAAGAAAAAGAAACAATGTGTATTATACAAATAGTGCTAAAATTTGAAATACTTATTATATATTTTAAATTTCAGTTTCGGTACTATTTAATTTTAATTTAGTAAATTAATAAAATTTTTAAAAATTGAAATATTAAATTGATTTGTATGCAAGCTAATTAATCAACACAATAATTTAAATTTAATCTCATAGTAAATTTTAAAATAATAAAATATCAAAGAATTTCAAATAAGCATGTTGGACTGGGATGGTTAATCTTAAGTGTTGTTTTGCAATTTTTTAGTTAGTCTCTAAATTTGAAGTTGGGTGAAGTCTATGATCTATAAAGAAAACAAAATGTCTCCTAATTCGCAATCGCAACTTCATAAATCGCGACTACAAACTAGACTAAGGTAGGTTGAAAAATTGGATAGACAAATTCGCGAGCCACTTCTCTATCACGACCCATCCAAAGATAGGAGAACCAAAGTCACAGACGAATTCGCAGTATGTGTCATGCCTCAGTTGCGACCACAAATTTCAAAGTAACTCAAGAGAGAATCAAGTACACAACCACAACATGACAAGTGTTCCAAGTGACCGTTGGAAGATAAAAATTGCAATGACAACCTGTGGGTAGCAACCGTGAATCATGAAGAAGAAGAAGATGAACATTTTGACAGATGAATTCGCGTCCTAAGTCGCGGGCTGTACAAGAAAAATTGTGACCGCTACTTTTGTGAGTAGGTGAAAGACAATGACTATATTTTCTTGGTGAACCAATGAGAAGATGACACGTGGACTAGCCGTTAGACAAAAACAGGGATTTCCGTTGCATTTTGGGCTCCTGTGTGGAAAATTGGAAAATCGCTACCGCGAAAGAGTAGTAGCGACCGCAAATGACGCCTGACAAGCATTTAATGCAAAATTTGTCTAGCATACTTTGGAGATTTGCTACCGATTTTATTACAACATCTCTTTGGTGGGTAGAGGCTATAAATACCTCACCAAATATATGTAAATGCAAGAGAGTTCATTAATTTATAACCCAAACTCTTGTAATTTTGCTACTCAATCTTTTCTATTCTTTAAGTGATTATTTGGTGTGAGCATAAACACTATTTGTAAAAGGTTGTAGTTTGAGCCTATAAAAACAATAAAAAGAGGTTGTTGTGTGAGCCTTAAAAACACAAGTGTAAAGGTTGTTGTGTGAGCCTTGAAAACACAAATGTAAAAGTTAGGTGTGAGCTTAGAAACACCATTTGAAGATAGTGGAACACCAAATTACAAAGAATTGGGGAATAGACGTAAGGTCGATTATACTTGAACCATTATAAATCTTGTGTCTCTCTTCTACTCATTTTCCTTCTTACTTTCTTGTTTTAATTTTTATATACCAATTCAACCTCCCCTTCTTGGTACCTAGGGCTGACAAGTGGTATTAGAGCGAAACCTCACATTCTAGCCTTAATTGGGTGAGATAAGATCAATGGCATAAAAGGGAATCCATTCACACCTCAAGCCTCACTTTGATGGATCCGACTATACTCATTGGAAGTATAGAATGGAAATCTATCTTGACACAGATGTGGTGGACTTTGGGATGTGGTTGTCAAAGAATGGAAGCCACCCACTAAGGTAGTAGATGAAATTGAAGAACTTATCCCAAGAGAAGAATAGGTTGAAGCTCACCGGAGATCAAATGGCAAAAATAAAAGGGCAATGACCATTCTTCTAAGCTCTCTCTCTAAAGAAGAGATTTGAAGAGTGCAACATTATCAAACAACACATGCTATTTGGAAGACACTTGAAAACTACCATGAAGGCACAACATTAGTAAACTCAAACCGGTTAGAGATGTACGTGACCGAATGAGAGCTATTAATGATGAAGGACAATGAAAGTATCATCAAAATGATGAATAGGCTCCTATCTATTATCACCAACATGAAGAAATTTAGAAGGACTCTCACAAACTATGAGGTAAACATAAAATTCCTCAAAACTCTTCCTTTAGATAAACTTGGTGCTAGAGTGTGCAACATCCAATAGTCCAATCCAAAGATTGGAAAGGTGCCAATAGACTTGTTGATAGGAAAACTCTTAACTCATGAGTTGGCCTTATAAAAAGATGAGCAAATGAAGAAGCTAAGAGGCCAAGGAGATAAATCAGAAAAAGAAAGAAGAACCCTAGCTCTTAAATCTTCAACAAAGGAGAAGGAGGTAGAAATTACCTTAAGTGATGAAGAAAGTGACAAGGAAGAAGAGGAGCTAGCAATGCTCTCAAGAAGGATAAAGGAGTTGATCAAAAGAAGAAAAGAAAAAAAAGGTTTCAAGAAGACAACTCTTAGTCTAAGAGAAAAATCCAACGATGTCACTTGCTATGAATGTGGCAAGTAAGGCCACATCAAATATGAGTGTCCCAAATTGAAGAATAAAAGATGGGACAAGGAGAAGAAGAAGAGCTTTTCAACCACTTGGGATGACAACTCAAGTGAAGAAGAGGAAGAAGGAGAAGTTACCAATATTTGTTTTATGGCTCAAGAAGATTCTACAAATGAGGTAAGTACTTCTTCTCATTCTCATTCTGATTTTGAATTTGATGAGATAGATGATGAGCTTCTAGAGGCTCTAATAATAAAATGTGATAAATACAAGTCATAAATGAAATCTTGCAAAAGAAAATGTCAAAAGTTAGAGGATGATTATAAATATTTCAATGACATTATAATAGAATTGAGAGCATCTAATAATGAGCTTAAAAAATCTATGGATAGTCTTTCTACATCATCTTCTTCAATGGCTTTACTAACAAAGAAGAATGACACTCTAAAGGGAGAAGTCATTGAACTTAGAAGCTTAATCTCTAAGTTCCATAAAGGAAAAAAAGCCTTAGACACATTGATTGTGTCACAAAGACCACCACTAATTAGACATGGTCTAGGCTTTAATGGAGTCTCCTCATCATCTCAAACCACATTTGTTAGATCTTCAGAACCTTAAACCTTAAGGGTTGAGGTAATTGGGAAGAAAAGTGCTCCTAGCACTAAGCCTCCTAAGCCTAAGGCCAAAGGAAAGACTTTCCCAAGCTCAAGAGCTAAGACTGAAAGAGCTGACCATGCCTACATGTATAACAAACAACATGGTCATTCTCATAAGAAATTCTCTACTCCTACTCATTATACATGTACATGCATGCACTCATATGGCCAAAGTATGAGAAGACCTCCTACTCATACTAAATTTATGCATAGGAGAAAGATTCCCAAGTCTAAACTCCAATGCCATTATTGCATGAGATTTAGTCACATCAATATTCATTGCTATATTAGGAAGGCTCACCTCAAATTAGAAGACCCTTCAATTCCTAACCCCTAAGGACCCAAGTAAGCTTAGGTACCTAAGAAAAGGCAACCCACTTTTGTTATGTCGAGGAGTGTGGTAGCCACCAAATCAAGCAATTGACATGTGCATAGTGGATGTTCCAAGTATATGACTGGAAATAGAAAGCTATTCACGACATTGAAAGAAAAAGAAGGTGGAGATGTCACATTTGGTAACAATGCCCAGGGTAAGATAATTAGAATTGGAACCATTGGTAAGAATGGTTGTTCTTTAATTGATAATGTTCTTTTAGTTAGTAGGTTATAACATAATTTGTTGAGTATAAGTCAATTGTATAACAAAGGTAACAAAGTCACCTTTGATCCTAAGGAATGTTAAGTCACCAATTTAGTGGATGATGAGGTTATTTTCAAGGGTGAAAGGGAAGACAATACCTACTCAATTGACTTAGACAATTTGGCCTAACCAATCTTTTAAGTGTCTTATGAGCAATAAAGCTTGGTTGTGGCATAAAAGGCTTGGACATGCAAGTATGGATCTTCTTTAAAGCCTATCTAAAGGAAAGTTAGTGGAAGGACTTCCCAAGCTAAATTTCTTCAAAGACAAAACATATGGTCCTTGCCAAATAAGGAAGCAACACCATGCCTATCACAAAGCCAAAAATGTTATAAGTTCAACTAGATCTTTTCAACTTATTCATATGGACTTGATAGGACCCACTATAAGTGCTAGCTTAGGTGAAAAGCATTATGCACTAGTCCCAGTAGATGACTACTCTAGGTTTACTTAGGTATCTTTTCTAGCTCATAAGAATGATTCCTTTGATGCTTTTAAAAGCTTTGCAAAAAGGGTTCAAAATGAAAAAGGTTACTTCATATCTTCTATTAGAAATGACCATGGAAAGGAATTTCAAAATGAGTCATTTGAAAGTTATTGTTTGGAGAATGAAGTTTTTTATAATTTTTCAACTCCGAGAACACCATAACAAAATGGTGTTGTAGAGAGAAAAAATAGAACATTGATGGAAATGGCTAGGACAATGCTCAATGAGTATTCTCTACAAAATTTCTTTTGGGCCAAAGCCATTAACACTGCATGTTATATTGCAAATAGACTTTTTAAAAGATTCATTCTCAATAAAACTTCTTATGGGCTATGGAATGGTAGAAAACCCAAGATATCATACCTTAGAGTATTTAGATGTAAGTGCTATATTTTGAACACTAAGGATAATCTTAGAAAATTCGATTCAAAAACCAACGAAGGTATCATCTTGGGATATTCCACCTAATGTAAGGCATATAGAGTCTTTAACAAAAGTTGAATGGTAGTTGAAAAGTCTATGAATATTGTTTTTGATGAATCTAGTAAACTTGATCTTAGGAAAGGTGTTTTTACTGATGATCTTATAGGTGACTTTGAGAAGTTGGAATTGGAAAATTCTACAAGAAAAGAAGATAAAGAAGAAGGTGATTCATCAAGAGTAGATGAAGACCAACATCATCAACAACAAGTAAAGCCAAGCCAAGATTTACCCAAGGATTGAAGATTTTCTAAGTATCACCTTAAGGACTTGATCATTAGTGATACATCTAAGGGTGTAAGTACTAGATCTCAACTTAATCTTTTAGATAATAATCTTGTATTTGTTTCTCAACTTAAGCCAAAATCAATTGATGAGGCTTTTGATGATGAGAGTTGGGTACTTGCTATGCAAGAGAAACTCAACCAATTTGAGAGAAATAAGGTATGAGAACTTATCCCTAGGCCTAAAGAACACCCAATTATAGGTTGTAAGTGGGTGTTTAGGAACAAGTTAGATGAGCAAGGTTTCATCATTAGAAACAAAGCTAGATTGGTTGCTAAGGGATACAACCAAGAGGAAGACATAGACTATGATGAAACTTTTGCCTCTATAGTAAGATTAGAGGAAATTAGAATTCTTTTAGCCTTTGCACGTCACATGAATTTTAAGCTTTTTCAAATGGATATGAAAAGTGCATTTTTAAATGGAATCATTGTGTAGGAAGTCTATGTTGAACAACCTCCCGATTTTGAGTCACATTGTTTTCCAAACCATGTTTTTAAATTGAACAAAGTCTTATATGGTTTGAAACAAGCTCCAAGAGCTTGGTATGAAAGGTTTAATTCATTTCTCTTAAAAAATGATTTTGAAAAAGGAAAGGTGGATACCATATTTTTTGTTAAAAAGCACAAACATGACACATTAATTGTCCAAATTTATGTTAATGATATTATTTTTGGTGCTACTAATGAATCTCTTTGTGAGGAGTTTGCTAAGTGTATGACTAGGGAATTTAAATTAAGCATGATAGGAGAGCTTAATTTCTTTCTCGGTCTACAAATCAAGCAATCCAGGGAAGGGATCTTCATCAACCAAGCCAAATACACAAGGGAGATACTCAAGAAATTTGGCATGGATGGTTGCAAGGTAGCTAAAACTCTAATGAGTGGTACCATCAAGCTAGATAAGGATGAATCGGGCAAGACGGTAGATGAAAAAAGATATAAAGATATGATCAGATCTCTTCTTTATCTTACTGCGTCTAGGCCAGATAACATGTTTAGTATTTATATGTGTGCTAGGTGCCAATCCTCTCCTAGAGAGTTACATTTAAATAATGTTAAGAGGATTTTTAAATATTTGCATGGCACAGCTCACTTAAGATTATGGTATCCTAGGGATTCTTCCTTTAGTCTCATAAGATATTCGAATGCAGATTATGTAGGTAGCCTATCAGATAGAAAAAAATACTTTTGAGACTTGCCAATTTATAGGTGAATGCCTAGTTTCTTGGTTTAGTAAAAAGCAAGTGTCGGTTATCTTATCCACTGCAGAAGCCGAGTATGTTGCTACGGGTTGTTGTTGCACCTAAGTCCTTTGGATGAAACAATAATTGAAGGATTTTGGCAAAGTGATTGATCACATTCCTATTAAATGTGATAATACAAGTGCTATTAATCTCTCTAAGAATCACATCCAACACTCTAGAAGCAAACACATAGTTTCTAAACATCATTTTCTTAGAGTTCATATGCAAAAGGGTGATGTTGTATTAGAATTTATTGACACAAATCATCAACTTACAGACATTTTCACTAAACCTCTAAATGAAGAAAGAATGAGCTTCATTAAGAGAGAATTGGGAATGCTTGATGGAGGCTCCCTAAAGTGATAATTTTTTATCTTATGTGTGATATTGCTATGTGTATTGGTATTTGTTGATTTGTGATATTTGTGTTTGATATAGTAAAGTGGATCACAATTTTTTCAAAATTCAACTATTTTTCTTTGCTGACTCATAATTCGCAGTCGCTATCGTTCCTTCACGGTCGCAAATTATAAGTCAAATTCACCCGACTATCAAACATCAAATCGCAGTCGCAAAATTTTAGCTCAACCGTGAATTTTGGTCAATTTTTAAATTTTTTGACCGTTAAGGCACGTATTCTCGAGAAAAATTTATCCGTTACTCATATTTTTCAAAATTTGCAATCGAGACTAATGATTTCGCAGACTCAAATTAGAGCAACTGCCTAGACATTTAAGTGATTTGACTACTAACCGTTTCTAACTCTTCATTAATCTATTTCTAGCCGTTTATACATCCCTTCAATGGCTATAAATACTCCCTTCAATAGTGACATCCTCACTTCTATTCCAAACATCTTCTCTTTTTCTCTCAAAGTAATCAAATTCTCCCAAACTCTCTACATCTTTTGCAATGGCCCTGAAGAAGATATCTAGAGCAGAAAAAGGAAAAGGAGTGGCTCAACCCTCTCCCCCCTGCACTATAACTCATGAAAGGAGTTACTAAGGAGGAGAAGGAAAGATACAAAGCAAATTCCTCAAGATAATCCTTTCTAATAAGATCCCCTCCACTTTCCTACTAGAAAGCTTAAGCATCAACAATAATATCTAAGCTTTTCTTTCCAATCTTGGATGGAACGAGTTCATCTTCTGAGATGAACCTGACTACGAAGAGGTTGTGCGAGAGTTCATGTGCACCGTCCATCTTAGTCGTAAAGTCGAATCTCCCGTGGGTCAATACAAGTTAGTATTCTGGGCCTTTGGCGATCCTTTCTACATAACCTTTGAACAACTCTCGTCTCTTTTTAATTTACAAGTCGGAGAAAACATCCCCTTCATAATCTTCGCACTTGATGTTATCTATTTTGAGTTTTGGTTGGAAATCTCTATAGAAACCAAACACATCGCTCCTTTTTGGCCAAACACATAAAATCCCTACCCTTTTGGATACTCCACCGTATCATCACATTTTCCATCAACGCAAGAGGTGATGGTAATGAGCAGGTGTCCCAAAAAGACTTGGCATTCCTTTTCTGCCTTGTCAAAAATAAACCCTGTAGGCCGATACCTTGTGGATCAATTGATCCACATGAGTACAAAACCCGAAAGAAATTCCTTATGCCCTCACACATCACTGTCATATACCATTTCGTTAGAGTCCTTAATGAGGAAAAAGGAAAATTCCTCACCATGAAGCTTCTTCCTTCCTAAAAATTTCTTGACCTCACGTACCTAATAAATGCCAAAGCCATACACCTGGATACTCATGCCTACACCCTGGGTGCATTCAGGGCCAAGAAGATGAAAACTTCTCAAGCTTCTAAAAGGAAGAGGCTCCATATTGAAGAAGGCACAATTCTTGTTCGTCCTCCTCAACCAAAACTCAAGTCCAAGTTGTCTTTTGCCACCACCAATCAGAAGTTAGACAAGATGTTGAGAATGATGAAAAGGAGATTCATATTTCTCTCACATCTTCACAGTGACATGGTGGATCTTCAAGAGAAGTTAGGGGTTCCTCCTTGTCATCTTTCAAACTACACCGAATTTGAGGATTCACAAGATGAAGATGGCAATGAAGAAGTTGAAGATGGGGATGAAGCAGAAGGAGCCATACATGAGCAAGAGGAAGGAACTTCTAGAAATGATGATAAATCTCCATCCTTCTAGATTAGGGATCTTTTGTATTTTCTTGTTTCTTTTTTCTTTTGATACAATCATCTGTTGAACATGCTCTTGAGTAAGAGAGGGGACTGCTAACTGAGAGGAAGAGGTAGTAACTACAGTAGAAGGATCATTCATCATATTGGTAGTAGAAGTATGAAAGGCACGAGGATTGCGACTTTGGGGATGCTTCCGACATTCTGAGAGAATGTGTTCTTTAACTTTGCAATAGTTGCAAAATTTTTGAGGACTTTGATTGGCAATATGACCAAATGCCTTACAACTATAACATTGAGTATTATGTAGATCGCGAACACGTTGTTTACCTTGAGCAACATAAGCAACATTAAGAATATTAGTGAAACTTCCTTTTTGTTCTAAAGTGGCTTGAGTCAAAAAATATTGCTCCTCCCTAAAAAGTTCATTCAAACAATTATTCGAGGATGGAGGAGGAATCCAGTGTAATAAATTTGAAAGCACAAGTTTAACACAGATCAAAGTTTCATCAAGAATTGATCCCTTTGACTAGCCTGATGAAGAGTTTGAACATATTCTAAAGAGCTAACAGGAGCAGAAGCATACACGATATCTATGTGTTCTGTCCATAATGTGATAAATCCAGTATAATACTCTTGAATCAATAGATTTTCTTGAGTGTAAATGGAAATGTCGTATTCCAATCGAAAACACTTGGCCAAGATTTTCTAATAATAAACTTTCTTAAGATAATCCCATATAGCTTTGGCTATCTTGGACGGTTCCAAATTGACAGCAATAGCCGGTTCCATAGTCTGCAAATAACCAACTCTTGATTCAAGCATCTTTGGTGTCCCAATCAACAGTTTTGGTGGGATCAACAGGCCTAGAGTTGGTTTCATTAATGTGTCCCTATAATTCCTTCCCTTGAACATAAATATGAAACTGAAATTCCTAGGCAAGATAATTCTTACTAGAGAACTTGACACAAACAATTTCTATTTTCTCCATGACTGAAATTCTGAAAGAAATTGTCAAAAAAATAGCTCAAAGGTTCAAACCAAGAAGCTACCACTCCAAACCAAGAAGCTACCACTCCTTTCCAAGAACAAACAAAAAAAAAGCATAACTCATCAAACCAAAAAGTGGCTCTGATACCATAACAAAGAAAGACATAAACATAGATTTTGGATGAATAATTGGATGCCCAAAAACTATGAGTTTTCCCTTTTATATATAGGTCAAATACAGTCAATCAAAACCCACAATTACAACACTAATTCCTCCCTATTTACAATAGTAATATTCTCCCTCAAAAGTCAACCAAATCCCACAATTATAGTACTAATTCTTTCCTATTTACAACATAAACAATGTCCTTTAATTGTTGTCATTATGCCCCAATTATACCAGAAAAATAATATATTTATAGTTGACATTATCCCCTAATTATAGGATATAAATATTCTACAAGATATCATTGACATACATTATGGCAACAAATGAAGCCATTGCTTCAATTTTAATATGAGAAGAGGCAGGTGAGAATATCTGGTGTTATACGTAAGTAAAATATTACACAAATAGAAGCTTCAATATCCATAAATTGATAAGCTAGCTTTTATAATAGTCACAACAATAACAAAGTTAAGATAATATTTTCAAGCTCACACTATCATAGCCTAAATAAAATTTTCGATTAAGAAAAGTTTGCAACACCTAAAAGTATCTGAATGATTGGTTGGATGGTCGATTCACTTAACTAAGTTTAACATTCGGTATAGCCCTCGAATTACAATAAAAGTATAAACACTTACAGACTTTGTAGCTGAATGGACAGGAGTGGCTCCGAAAGTGTTAAAGAAGGATGGTTTATGCATATGGATGGTGCAGGATCTACCCTGGGAGCAGGAGCTAGAGTTGTTGTACTTAGGCCAACGCATATCAAGTTACAATACTCGATAAGGTTTGCTTTTCCTTCTACTAACATTTTCGCAAAGTGTGAGGCCTTTCTTGTAGTTTTGCAGATGATAAATATCATTAAGCTCTAGAAAGCTAAAATATGCGGTGATAGTTAGCTTGTAGTCCAATAAGTAAATAGGGATTTTTTATTGTAAAAGCTAAACAAATTGTGTAATATCTACATAAAATAAAGCAACAACTACAATAACTAATGGACAAAGACATGCAAATTCAAATCAAACAAATACCCGTGAAGAAAATAAGGAGGCAGATAGTTTAACTAAAATGGTTGCGACAGATAATAAGGAAAGATCCAATGTCAAATACCAACCATAGACCTTGCTAGTTGTCATGCTATCAGAGGTTCTTCCAATAGACAACCGAGCAAGCTGGGCAACACCCATAATTAAATATTTGGAAAATGATACTTTACCAAAAGAATGGGTCGAGGCTAAGGCTTTAATTTAAAAAAGCCACTTGGTACACGATAATTGATGGAACCCTATATAGAAGATCACTTTCCACCCTTGTCAGAGATGCATTGATGGTTTAGAGATACAATACATACTCAAAGAGTTACATGATGAAGTTTGTAAAACACATGAGGCATCAGACATAATAGTAAAAAAAAAAATGATCTTGATGGGTTACAATTGGCCCACAATGACAAAGGATGTTAAGGACTTTGTTTCAAAATGTCACAAATGCCAAATACAAGCACCACTCATTCATATGCCCAAAGCCTTGTAGAATCCCATTGGGTCAGCTTGGCTATTTGACAAATGGGGAATCGATCTACTGGGGCTTGCCATTCCTTCAGGTCCCGGGGCAACAACAATACCTTATTGTTGCAATAGATTTTTTTTTTTCAAAATGGATAAAAGTAGAAGCAGTGGCTACCATAACAATAAAGAAAATCACAAGTTTCATTTGACAATATATCTTATGCAAATTTTAGATCCCACATACCATTATCACATATAATAACAGATAATTTAACTTTGAAAAATATAGAAATTTTTGTGTTATTCAATGCAGGTTCATGTTAGTAGTTCACCTACAGATGAATGGCTAGGTGGAGAATGTGAACAAGACAGTATTAAGTGGGCTAAAAAAAAAGGTTGGATGTAGAAAAAGGCAAATGGGTAGACTATTTATACAATGTATGATGGGCATACTGCATTACCCCGTGAAGGGTGATGCATGCAATGCCATTTTGCTTAGTTTATGGGTTAGAGGCAGTGATCCCTCTAGATATTAGTGCGGAGTAATATCGTATTTACTCAATATGAGGAGAATGAAAATCAGAAGAGCATGAAACTTAATCTCAACTTTCTAGAGGCAAAATGTGAACATGTAGCAATCTTGTTCGCGTACAAGCAAAAGATGGCTTGAAATTATAACATTAAGGTTAGAACACAAACTTTCTTTGGAGGACAATTGGTTCTGCGACAAACAGGTGCACTCAAGGGAGAGGCTGGGATAAGTAAGTTGGCAACAAATTGGGAAGGCTTATGCAAAATAGATCAGGTTTTGAGTGACACTACCTATAACTTATCTACTATAGAAGGAAAGGTGTTGCCCCTAACATGGAACACAAATATGCTTCGAATGTATATTAGTTAAAGTATTTGTAATAATTCCTTATAAAGTAAAAAAATTCCTACATGTTTCATCCATGGACATAATTTAAGTAAAAGGGTGAACTATGTAAAATTGATGTGTTAACTCTTTATCATAGAATAAGAGGGTGAACGAAGAAATCACGCGATATCATGAAACAAAATGGCAAATGAAGAAATTGCATCCTAAAAAGCAATAACAAAAAAAAGAGTACAAAATTTACATAAAAATTTATTGTGTAAAAGAAAACTCATTTTATTCCTTTCAACATTATCATTAACTTCATTCACATTCAACTTGTTAATTGCTCCCTCAGGATTTGTCACATCCTTAACTATATTTTTTTACCTTTTTAATGAGTGAGAAGGCGTAACTTTCATTTGGGAAAGCCTCTTTAACAAAATCAAAGTTTAAGTTAGGAAAGTATGACAAACATTTCTTGATCAATTTCTCTTGAAAAGCTATTAGTACGACCCCCAAGTATGAGGCCATATACCATAGGGGCCTTTTCAATAACATCTTAGAGTTTGCATGCATTATCTATAGTAAAAGCAAAGGCTATGATGTGAACTTTTTACTCTTCCTTTAAGCAATTAATCTCTACTTGACGAACCTCATTCATCTTCTTCTCATGAGCGAGCAACTCAAAAAAAATGGAAAGTTCTCTCTCCAGTTCTTTTATCCAAGTACCTTATTGCCTAGAATGACCATGCAGGCTCACCAAATTGCTCTTAGCAAGAAAAATTGACGCACTTGCCTAAAAAAGGTTTAATAACAACTATCTTATTAGTGTATAAGCAGTGATAGAAATAGAATATAAAAAAAGTTATGACTTAGAGAGACAATGCCATAGCCTGATCCAGATTTGCATAATCCTTCAGCGAATTCCATTGCTTCACATTAGTATGAAAGGAAATTTGACTTGCCAAGTATCGAGTAACTTCGTCATTGTAGGGAGAGGCATTCTTGCCAAACTTCTTCAGTAATGCCTTCCCTAGTGGTTCATTTATTGAGGCTAGATCCTTAGTCTTTGTTGGCCCTAGTGCATCAAGAAGGGGGGGTTGAATTGGTGGCAAATTTGCACTTTTAATTTTAGAGGAAGCACACGAGAATGAAAGATTAGAGAAAGGGGTAGGAGAAGAATGAACACAAGAGTTTTATAGTGGTTCGGGTTACATCCACTCCCCAATTCACCAATTGGGTATTTTACTCAATCACTAGTGTTTTACAATCTCACACTCAACTTAGTGTTTAGGCTCGCACTAAACCTTATAACTTGTGCTTTCTAGGCTCACACAAAAACCTATTACAAGTATTTTCAAGGCTCACACTAAAACCTCTCACAAGTGTTTTCAAGGCTCACATTAAAACATATACAAGAGTTTTCTAAATAAGGGCTAACTCTCAAACCCAACCCAAAAGGTGTTTAAATCTCACACCAAACTATATACAAAGAAATAAAGAATTAAAGATGATAATTAACTTAACAAGAGTTTTGACACATATCAAGTGATTATCCTCTTGCATTTAAGTCTATTTGGTGGTGTATTTATAAACAATAACCACCAAAGAGATGTTCTAGATCATAGCTCACCAAATCCTTGAGACATGCTAGGCAGATTCTGCATTAATTGCTTGTTAGGATGAAATCGCGGTTGCTACTAATCCTTCGCGATTGCGATTTCCAAATTTCCTTATAGGAGCCAAAATTTGCTGCGAAAAATCTCATTTGTGTCTAGCGGCTAGTCCAAGTGTCAGCTTCCCATTGGTTCTTTAGGAAAATATAGTCGTTGTGTTTCTTCAGCCAATAAAAATACCAGTCGCAACTTCACTTGTACATACCAAGACTGTGACGGCAAAACAGCTTACCAAATCTTGCAATTTTTTCTGTCAGAATTCGCGATCGCTACCAACATGTAGCATTCATGATTTTTATCTTTCAACTACTTCCTTGGACACTTGTGAAGCTCTAATTATAATCTTGATTCTTATTTAGGAGTTTTTGAAACTCATGGTCTCGATTCCGATGCGACACAGACCGCGAATTCCACTGTCACAATTGGGCTCCTTCTTTTTCATGGGTCGCGGTCAAGAATGGCTCCGTGATTTCGCCTACCTGATTTTCAGCATGTTTTAACATGAGTCGCAGTCGTGAATCCTGTATTGCGGTTGCAATTTACATGTTACTTTGGAGTTTAACAACTCCTTTCATCTCTTCTTGAGAGATTTATCTATTTCTGCAAAATCAACAGTTATTTAAAATATTAAAACCTTTCAATCTATATTGTCAAGATCAAAAGAGAGTCTTGACTTAGGTTTGAATAACCTAGTCCAACAATCTCCCCCTTTTTGATTTTGATAATCTAGATTGAATATGCAAAGCATAAAGAATCAATGATGCATGCTTCTAAGAGAATGATTGTGAAGTGATTAAAAAACACAAGTATGAAGTTACTCCCCCTCATTCCATAATCCCCTTAGTTCAAGATCATTGTCTTAGCTTATTATAAATGTAGTTCATTTCT
>CATIWR010093600.1:0-44809 GCA_949677035.1 Omphalea diandra | reverse complement strand
AGAAAAAAAAATCAAGTGACAATGATCATACTAAATTTAGATAATAGGGATTAATTGACATCTAAATCATCCAATTACAAAATAACTCCAAAAAAAATTAAGTATTGCAATTGAAAAATTGAGGCAATCTATTCAATTTATCTTATTTAGGAGTATTTTTTATTTTCTTAATTTGTATAAATTTCAAATTTAAAAGAAAGGAAAATGCATGAAGCCAAGCAAGAAATTTTAAATATTTGATATAATTTATTACACTTTATATATGATTAATACAAAAGAAAGCTAAATGTTTTTCAAATAAGAAATTGGGAGGTTGACTACAAAAATTTAAAAAAAAAATGTAATTCTTATACCACAATTACTACTTTTATATAGTGTATAAATTTAAGAAACTTAGCAAATCAAAATAAGTAAAGCTTAAAATTACATAATCAGATCTTCTAGTGAAAGCAAAAAAATTAAAAGGCGCAAGAAAGGCTAAATAATGTATAATTTTTTGAAAAATATTATTTAGATGCTTTTATCTCTTTCATCGAAATTTTAACATTTTTATTCTAAATATTTTCCATTGAAAATATAACCATAAATTAAAAAAAAGAAAACATATGAAGAAAACAATATTTAAATTGATGGTTTATTAATCTTAATTTATTTAAAAGATATTCGAGTTAAGCTTTAAAACACATCATTTTGCAATTTTTGACTAATATTTATGTCTTTTATTCATTTTATGGATTTCACACATTAATTCATTTAGGGTAATTTTATAAATTTATTTAAATTGATATTCATTTATCTTAATTTATTTGAGGATACTTGATATAATCTAAAATGACATTGTTTTGCAATTCATGACTAGTTTTTATGTTTGTTATTTATTTCATGGACCTTACATATGAATTTATTTAAGATAATTTAATAATTTTATTTAAATTAACTATTTATTTATCTTAATTTATTTGAGAGATACCCGGATTAAAGTTCAAAATGATGCTATTTCGTAATTCATTATTTGTTTTTATATTTTTTACTAATCTTGTAGATCCCACTGTAATCTCATACTTGAAATTGACATTTATAGCAATTTTGATTTTTTTCAAATTTTGAGTATTTATTTATATTTTTATTTGAGAGGCACCTGAATTATATCATTTTATAATTTATAATTGATTTTCATGTCTCATTTTGTTTTATAAATCTTCACATTAATTTGATAATTTTACTTGTTTTTAAGTAAAATCAAGCTTAATTTCATAATTTTATTTATGATTAAGAGTTTATTTATCTTTCACTATTTCAAGGTTTAATTTCATAATTTAATTTATTTTAGAGAGTAAATTTGAGATTGACTTCATATGTAAATTTGAGACGGACTTCATAATCTTATTTATAATTTATATTCATTTTTAATATTATTTTTCAGTAAAATTATTAAATTTCATAAAAAATATTATTGTTCAAATTTCTTTTTAAAGATGCAAATTCTAAAAAGAAAATGTTAATAGTTCATTTATTAGTATGAGTTTTTAACCTTATAAACTAACGAATTTTTTAATGATATTAGTACAAACTATGTGTTTATTCTTCATAAACTATATATTTAGACATATAATATACATATCAATATGCGAGTTGATAAATTATATATTATGGAAAATATATGAATATGAATTGAATATTCAAATAAAATATAATACTTATATAAAACATCTAACGAAATATAACACATCAACTAATAAGTAATAAAATATTTTTATAAAAAAATTATCTGCAATATGGCACAGATAAATTAGCTATAATAACAATGATAATAATAATAAAATAATTGAATACTTAATTTAATGATAAAGTAAAACCAATTAATAATTCACATATTGCAGGACTGTATTAACACATTATTTAAAATATATTTACAAATATTTGTTATAAAGTATTTATTATAAAATATATAATTCAATAAATAAATTTTCAAATAAAAGTTTAGCTTGATAATTAATAAATTTTTATCTTAAATAAATTCTGAAATGAGAATTAGTTATATATATAGTATATTAATTAATTGATGATTATATCATTAAAATTCAAATCTCAACTCAATATAATATTTTTCTCTTTAATATTAATATGTTTAAAATTTTTATAAATAAATGCATTTATCAATTTGTGTTTTTCTAGGCTCTTATAATAATTATATAAATCCATATAAATTAAAAAAAACTATAATAGTTTTATCGGAATGTAGCATTTATTGTATTTAATAAATGAAAAAAAATGTAATTTATTAATATGAATAATTATATCTAAATATGGCCAACCGTTAGACAACCATAACCAAGACATTGAGGTGATTAACTAGTATGAATGGTTGGTTTAATATTTCAAAGAATGGGACACACCAGCTGAGTTTAAAAATGTGCTTAGGGTTCAGTTAACCAGACTGTGAGATCCCCTAATTTATGTTTCAAAGAACTTGTTGACTGTTTGCTTTTGATGGTTTAAGATTTTTTTCTTTTATGCTGCAAAGTTCTTAAATACTTTAGTTTTTACTAGGTAGGAAAGTATTCTGGTGCAATTGTTGCAGCAGAGAGCCTCTTCTCAATGGTGGCCATAGCTCCGAGAACTACTCTATCCATGCTGCAATTCTCCTGTGAGTTTGTAATTTTACTAGTAAATGCATAAGCCTTTAGCAGTAGAATTATGAGTGTTTTTGTTTATTCTTCGTTTTATTTGACTCTTTTGGGTGAAGTTGTTGCATTATCTTCCATTATTAGTTCATCGATTCTCAAAATATGCATGTTGTTTAAAGAAATGAGGAAACAGGTTCTAATTCTAACTTTGCCACCCTATTCAAGTTCTAAACAATTCTTCGAAGTTCAAAATCATACCATTGTATTTCATTATTTGCTCATTTTACCACACGAGATGCACTCGAGTCATGATTTTACCAATCCTTTCATGTGTATTGTTGCTTGTTGATACTTGGTACATTGTAAAACAATCTTCTTTGTGCTCAAGGAGTGCCTTGTTGATTTCAGATTTCTATTTCCAGCTTTTGGAGGACTATTATTTTGTTATGATATTGGTGCCACTTCTTCTGCTATAATATCAATACAGGTGTGCTCTTAATGAAATTGTAAACTGCAGATGGATTTTTTGGTTTTTTGGTCATCCTTTTCATTTATTTGTTCTTTTTTTGATTTGTTCCAGTGTATTCACTAGTGTATGGGCTCATGAATGCAAATATGTTTTTTCTTGTCTATGCTGTGAAGAGTTGCCCTTAAGAAGTTTTGCTTAATACTGGACCTGATGGAAATATTGTGGCTAACATGGTGCTCCAGCGGAAATGAAAGAAGAACAATTTTATAAACTAATAACATTTTCATTTAGCTTTCTATTTGTTAGTATCCTTTTGCAATTTATTAAGTTATCACTTATATATAAATATGTGTATTGTGGTACAGATTGATTATGACTTCTCACATGTTTTCTCCTGCATGTGTATGTGGGGAAGATTAAAAAAAAAGAGAAGCTTGTTTACAGATTGCAGAATCCATGCATCATTTGAGACTCTAGCTGCAATTGCAAATCATTTCTTTCTTTTTTTTTTTTTTTTTCTTTTTAGGATTTCTGAACTGATTAACCCTTTCTCTTCTCCTGCAGTCAGCCACATCAAGCGGAATTTCATGGTACAACTTGAATTCTGTGGATATTGGACTCATTGTGAGTTCAAGTGTTGAGACTTTTTTTACCATTCATTCTGATTACCAACTTTCTTTGTATCTCTTCTCATTCTCTTTCCTCATTGTTGATTTATTTTATTTGCTTAAATGCTTAATAATTTTAAAACAGATACCTGTTCAGTTTCTCTCTTTGAAATAGAGGGTGTTATTTTTGCAGACTAGTGGCTCATTATATGGGGCCTTGATTGGCTCTGTCTTGGCCTTTAATATTGCAGATTTTCTAGGTGAGTTATAATGCATTGCAGATTTTCTAGGTTAGTTATTATGCATTTTAAGTTGCAGATGTAAAATTATTGTTAATGTTTTTCTGCTTGAAATAATGGGTTTGAACTGAAGGAAGAAGAAGGGATTTGATCCTGAGTGCTTTATTTTATCTTGTTGGAGCACTAGTGACGGCTTTAGCACCTGGTTTGGTTGTCATGGTGATTGGGTGTTTTGTAGTTGGTATTGGCATAGGATTGGTAAAACACCTGTTGCTCTTTTCACTGTTATATATCATGCGGACCCTGAAATTTGATGCAAAATTATTCATATATTGTAACTTTTGTCCCCCATATGCATACGTGTAAGTAAGAACACAGTTCTTATTGCTTTCAGATATTAAGACCAGTTCAGATGCCAGTTTACTCATTTGTTTAGATAATTGCAGATTTATTGTGTTCTTTTTTTTATTTTATTTTATGCTGAATGTTTAAAAGTTTGTTTGCTATGTTTAGGCAATGCATGCTGCACCAATGTACATTGCTGAGACATCTCCAAGCCAGATACGAGGTCAACTAATCTCCCTCAAAGAATTCTTTATAGTCCTTGGAATGGTTGTAAGTTCTTCAATTTTGCTCTAAGGATTTTGAGTTGTTTTTGGTTTTACATGCTGTGTTGCCAACAGTAGATTTTTTGTAAAGCTTTCCCTTGTGTTAGCTTCTATAAATTTGTGCAGGGAGGTTATGTAACTGGAAGTCTTTTAGTTGATACTATAGCTGGCTGGCGCTATGTTTATGCAGCCAGTACTCGTTTGGCTGTCATAATGGGAGGTGGGATGCGGTGGCTGCCACCGTGACCTAGGTGGTTACTATTATGTGCCATATAGAGGAAAGGAAATATGCAAGATTTAAAAGAAGCTGCAACATGTTCCTTATGCCGACTCAGGGGTGAGGCTATTGGAGATGCTGCGTCTGCCCAAGTAGAAGAGATTCTTACTGAACTTACATTTGTTGGTGAATAAGAAGAAGCTTCACTTGGTGAAATGTTCTGAAGAAAATGTTTGAAAGCCTTACAATTGGTGCAGAATTAGTTCTTTTTCAACAGGTAGTTTCCCTTTCAGAAATGATAATAAAATGTTGCACTTCCAACGTTGTGGTTTGTAAATGATATACTTTTGAGACAGATCACTGGGCAACCAAGTGTACTATATTATGCTGCATCAATCTTTCAGGTTCCCATTTACTTAAGATAGGGTGCTAGATGGTTATCGACATAGTATCATCTGTGTGATTCTTTTTAAACGAACTGCATTTTCATCCTGACATCCCAATATGATCTGGCAGAGTGCAGGATTTTCTGCAGCATCTGATGCAACTCGCGTTTCAGTTTTACTTGGTTTGTTAAAGGTACATTCATTTATTTTAATTAGTAATTTCATAATAATGTACCTTGTCTAATACATGAAATTCTTGGACATGTGCCATCTATTGAATGTGATGATGCTTACTGATCAATACGAGTAACAAATCCAGTGTAAAACAAATTTCGAATTAACAGATTTTAAGCTACTTTAGTTCATTTTTGCTCTTTGATGTCTGCATGTATACTTGTGTTCTCACGCCTTTACTTGTGATCCTGCATATTTATAGATTAAAAGTTTTTCATTTGTTGTTCCAAGTTCCAAGTTTTAAGTATGGTGTGCGTGTGTTTTCTCATGCTCGTGTTGGAAATTAGATAGGTTTTGAAAAGCCGCGTAATTCCCTGTGATTCAAAAGAATAATGGATTGTGTCTTGCAAATTTCAATTTTCTAGTTCATTTTTACTTTTTCTCTTCTACAAGTACTGTTTGCACAGCACTCTTCCTCTGAACAGATAGCATGCAATTATTGTTTCAATATTCTACACAGTGATTCAGTATGTTGTTCCTTGTCTCATGTGATGCACAACCTGTTTTCAATTCAAATGGCTCTTGTCTGGAATTTTCTGACCTAGATGCTTGCTTTTGTAGTTGATAGTGACAGGAGCAGCTGTTCTTGTTGTTGATTGACTTGGAAGGAGACCTTTGCTGCTTGGTGGTGTCTCTGGAATGGTAACTTTTCTCTCTATTTTTTTTACTTCATCACTAACCAGCATAATTGCTTTTCTATCGCTTCTTAGCCTGCATGAAGGCGACAGTTATGTGCGTAACACTTTATTTTCGCAACAGGTTATCTCCTTATTCCTTCTGGGATCATATTATCTTTTCCTGGATGATGCTCCGGTATTGGTTGTAGTTGGACTGCTGGTGTATGTTGGATGTTATCAGGTAATCAAGAATTTCTTGTCACTTTTGCACGAAGTTCTCATTTGTGAATTTTGTGTTTTGTGTCTCAGCATATGTGTTGTTCAGTTAGAATTAGGATTAGATCTTGAACTTACTTGTATATGCAAGACATCTTGGTATTAGATAGGTATGGATGATTGAGATTCCCTGACTGGGAAGATCTTACCGCACAATCATAGAGATTAGATCTTCTGATGCATAACCATTCTTAAGCAGAACCGATGCACTTATTGATCAGGCATTAATATCAAAATTCAAGCATTCATCAAATCTCTGGTTAGTCAATTTCTTTGTGTTGTGCAAGAAAACAGGCTGAAGGTACCAGTGTTATTCATCTCATATTATATTGATTTGTAAAGATTGAAATTATATGTTCTAAAAACTTTACACATCAACAGTTGTGTACATTTTTAGTCATGATATGAGACTTAAACCTTAAATGACAAAACCAAGTACATGTACTAGCTGTTAATGGGATATTCATGAATACTAATGTTAAGCACTCAAATTGAAAATACAAAAGGGGGAGATGAGCGGAGGACAGCTACTTCCCCTCTCTTTATTGTGCATTGTTTCATAGTTACTCTTTTCACTCAATGAGACTTTTATGCCATTTCTGATATGATAACTAGGGAAAGGAAGCACTTTTTTATTTTTGAAAATTTTCTTTTATGGGAAAATGAATTTTCATGCCCTGCAAATAAGTGAGAGAGAATATACTAAGTCGGATTATTAATTGCGTGTGATTATTGTATTTCTGTGGCTAATATATGAGACATTTGTGGCAACTTTTCCCAACTTGGGTTTACACCTTTTCTGTTCTGATAGGTTGCTGTGTAGATCTTGTTCCAAATATATCTTTTATTTTTGTTTTTTAATCTATGCCAGTGTAGCTGATGGATTCAGTTTTGCAGTTATCCTTTGGTCCTATTGGTTGGCCAATGATTTCAAAAGTTTTTCTGCTGCGCCTAAGGGGAAGAGGACTGAGTATAACAGTGCTTGTGAATTTTGGTGCAAATGCACTTGTCACATTTGCATTTTCTCCTTTGAAGGTACTTTAATTTGATGGCCTATTTATACTCCCAGAGATGTTACTCTTGTATTTCGGTTTATGCATATATTATCCTCAATAAGAAAATAATAAAATAATGGACAACAAGCACTGCACTCCCTCACTCCCATTAAGTTATTTCATTGCTCTTTTTTGGGATTTTCCAAATTGTTTTTCTACTTTCATTAAATGATACATCATGATATTTCCAGAATACTCTATTTTTGCTTTAATTAGCAGTTCTACCACTTCCCATAGCAAGAATGAAATATGACTTTCGAATAGAAGGATAATTTTGGAAATGCGTACTCCCAAAAGAAAACAATAAATCGTGTAACTCTAAAAATCTGGAATTGTACAAAGGGCTAAGAATTAGGGCGAGAGAAGTAATAATTTTCATGTGCTGGAAGGATGTTATACCATGGCATTCTTTTTGGTTTTCTCTATTTGGTCTAGTTATGGCATTGCAATTAAGAAGGTGATTGTTTATCCTGTGTCTAAAGCCTTTAACTGATTTAGTCTGTGAATCTGTTTCTACCATGATGTTGCCATTCCTTGTAAATGTTATTAATTAGCTGACAATAGAGAAATAGGACTGATGGGGGTCTTGCTAGTTGCCTGAATTATTTGGGAAAAAGAACGACAAAGTTGAGTAGATAATAAAAAGATTATAAATATTTTGTATAGCTAGGATTTTTTTTAAAAGGTCTATCTTATCTTTAGTTTTCAAAATTTCAAAGGTGGATTTGTTTGAACTGTCTCTTGAATGATGAGCCTTTTCCTGCGACTCATAGTTGCAGCTTAGGTATAATCGGGTTTCATTGCCTGCTCTTCTGAGTTTCATCTTGTTTCATCCCACTAATGGTTCTCAAGTCAAATAAAATTTTTTATTTAGCAACAACTCTTGATGTTTCCAAAATAAATGAAGAAACTGATACAAGGTTTAGTGCTTTAAGGTTTCATCATTATTGAAGCTTTTTTCTAGTTTCATCAAGCAAAACCTGAGAGTAGTCGTGATGTCTCTTCTGCTAATCATGCAGAAGAAGATTATTATTATTTCTTTATTTTTCATATTGCATCTTTATCCACCATGCACATCAAATATTAACCATTCAAACTGCATGCTCTTTATTAAATTTCTGTGAATATTAAAAGTGGTTGTAATGGATCTTTTGCCTTTTGCTACAGGAATGGTGGGGAGCTGGAATTTTATTCTACGCATTTGGAGTAATAGCTGTTTCATCTCTTCTTTTCATATTCTTCATTATACCAGAGACAAAGGGACTCACTCTTGAGGAAATTGAATGCTTGTAGAGAACATTTAGAAACAGTTTGTTTGTGTAATTTGAGGTCAAACATAAGTAGATCCTTATCAGTCACTTGTATGCGGAAACTATCACATATGCAGTCTTACAAGAATTTGATTGATGTTTCCTTTTAGTTACCAACCTAGGGCAGCAATACCTTATAATGTCATGTATATTGTTGTATATAGAGCTGCTTATACGTTAATATTATCAACTTTTCTTTTAGTAATAAAAAAAAAATGATGAATACTTTTTTGTAAGTTGTTGGTCATAATTATTCTAGGGATGAAGTCCAGTTTCCTCGTATTTGTATGCTCCTCTCCTTTCATGGTTGTATTTCAGTGTTTGGAAATTATATGGATGGAACATTGCTAAGGACGAGATTAATTGCAGAATCCAACACATTTGAATCCTTTGGAGCTTTGTTACCACAATTGTTACGACATATTGTTGCTCAACTTGTCATCTCTCAAATGTCTCTACCAGTTGAAAGATAAGGACACAAGTAATTGCCCGTTATCATATATGTCAGTTGTCATCTTTACTCAAATCGCTAAACCTCTGATGCTACAAATTTTTAGCGACCAGGAAAATAAATGTATGATATTTCTTGAACAGGGTGACGGTAATAAAGAAAAACACAAACACAAATTTTGGATTAATAATTGGATGCCCAAAAATTATGAACTCTCTCTTTTATATATAGATCATATATATTCAACTAAAATTCCATAATTATTTCAGTAATTCCTCCCTATTTATAATAGTAAGATTATTCTTTAAAAGTCAACTAAATCTCACAATTACAACACTAATTCTTTCTTATTTACAGCAACAACATTATCCCTTAATTGTTGCTATTATGCCCTTCAGCAGGAGAATAATACATTTATAGTTGTCATTATCCCTTAATTATAGGAGAGAAATATTCTACAAGATATCATTGATACCCCCCTCAAATTGATGTTAGTAAGTCTAACAGTATCAATTTGTTTACAAAAAAAATGATGGCGAGCACAAATGAGAAGCTTTGTGAAAATATCTACAATTTGATGATCTGTAGATATATGTGGAAATTGTCAAAAGCTTCACGAATTGAGTGACAATCCACCTCAATGTGCTTGGTTCATTCATAAAATACATGATTTGCCACAATTTGAATAGTACTTGTGTTGTCGGCATGAAAAGGAGTAGAACCAGATTGCGGATAATCTAATTCAAAGAGTAAGCCACGTAATTAAGTAATTTCTGAATAAACAGAAGACATAACACGATATTCAACCTCAGTGGAGGATTTGGATACTCATTATTATTTTTTACGCTTTCAAGAAATTAAAGTATCACCCAAATATACACACTAACCCGTAGTAGAACATCGCGTATCTGGACATCCAGCCCAATCTGCATCACTATAAACAATGAGATGGAGAGATGTACTAGATGGAAAAAAGAGCCTGCGAGTAGGAGTACCAAGAAGGTAACATATGATGCATTTAACCGCGACCATATGTAAATGATGCGGTGAAGCCATAAATTGACTGCAAATGATATTTCTGGTTGACTAATAGTAAGATAAATAAGACTCTCAACTAGTCTCTGATATAATGTTGAATCTTGGATGGGATCACCTTTATTTTGTCGATATTTGACATTAACTTCCATAGGTGTATTTACAAAAGCAGAATATTGTGAGCCTGCCAAGTGAATGATGTCATGAAGATACTTATGTTGGTTTACAAAGATTCCTTTGCTACTTATGTGAATTTCAAGCCCCAAAAATAAACAAGAGATCTAAGATCTATCATGTGAAATGAAACATCTAGAGAAGCTTTAAGTTGTTGAATCTCACCAATGTCAGTGCCAATAATAATGATATCATCCACATAGACAAGTAATATAATAAGACCTAGTGAAGTCTTTCGTAAGAATAAAGAGGGATCTTACGGGCTTTGCACAAAGGAAAGGTGAATAAGTGTTTGTCGAAATTTCTCAAACCAAGCACGAGGGGCTTATTTAAGCCCATATAATGAACATTTTAAGTGACAAACATCTACAACATTAGAAGTCTTCAATCCTGAAGGAGGCCTCATGTAAATGTCTTCTTGGAGATCTCCACGAAGAAATGCATTTTTGATATCCATCTAGTGGATGAGCTAATCTTTAGAAGCTGTAATAGCTAAGATTGTACGAACAACAATCATTTTTGCAACTAGAGCAAAAGTTTCCTCATAATCTATCCCATATTCTTAACTATTACCAAGTGCTACTAGTTGAGCCTTATATCAATCCAAAGATCCATCAGATTTCAATTTGATAGAAAACACCCATTTACACCCAATGAGAGTGATAGAGGATGGACAAAGTACTATATCCCAAGTATTATTTTATTGTAAGGCATTAAGTTTCTCCTGCATAGCGTGTTTCGAACAATCATGTTTTATAGCTTGTAGTAAGAGGTAAGTATAGTAGTAAGTGTTTAGTGTTGCAACTAAAGATATATGATTACCAAATATCTCTAGAGAATAGTCATACCTGTCAGGAGGTCGAAAAATTTGAGTGGATCGTCGAACTGTTAGAATGGTGAGTTACTTACTGGTGCTAGAGGAATTCATGAGAAGGGCCATCAATATGTTCATCATTCTTGCTTTGCCTTGCATACACAATCTAAATCTTGTGATAGAATCATGAGAAATAATAGTATAAGTATTGACCTCATCCTCAAAGGCAGGAAGAATATAATGAGAAGGAAAGTGTGAGGTGGCATCATGGAAGGGAAAGAAATATTGTTGGTCAAGAAAGATGACATTATGACATTGAATGGTGGGATCATAACATAGATAACCTTTTTGATGTGGTGCATAACCAACAAAAGCACATCTCATAGATTGAGCAGAGAGTTTAGTTCTTTCATGAGGTGAAAGAAGAACAAAACAGACACATCCAAAAGGATGTAAATGAGTATATTCAGGTTGTTGATTATGAAAATGAAAATATGGTGTTTGATGGTTAAAAGTAGGGGATGAAAGTCTATTTATCATATGTACAATAGTAAATAAAGTCTCAACCCATAAAATGTGATGGAATAGAAGATTCAATAAGTAAGGAACACACCACATCAATAAGGTGATGATTTTTCTCTCGACCACTCCATTTTGTTAAGGTGTATACGAATAACTTTGTTGAGAAATAATTCCTTTTTGTTGAAGAAAATCTTGAAATTTTTGGGACATATATTTCCCTCCAAAATCAGATTGAAAGATTTTGATACCTCGAAAAAATTGATTCTCAATCAAAGTTAAGAATTTTTGAAAGGCGTCAAAAACTTCATATTTGCATCACAAAAAAAAATTCAAACAAAACAACAATGATCATCAATGAAAGTGACAAAATACTTATAATGAGCATAAAATATGAGAGGTGAAATCCCCTATACATTACTGTGCACTAAATCAAAACAATAAGATGAATGATTATGATGAGATGGGAAAAGAAGAGTTTTGCTTTCAGCAATTTTGCAATTAAAACAATCAATAATGACATCTTTAGTTGAAAAAAGGAATTTTATTACTTAACACCTTAGATTTAAAATTTGATAAAAGAGATTAATCATTTGGATGACCTAACTTTACATGCCATAATTTTCAATCATGCTTAACAAAATTGCAAAAAAAGAAAATCACACTTATTGGCTTAATCAGTGCATTAAGATAAAGAATAAAGAGTCTGCCCCATTTAGGTCCCTCCGCTATTGTCGTCCTTGATACAAGCTCCTGCACAACTCAACCAAAATGAGAAAAAGTAACTTGGCAATTATTGTCTATCATTTTTCCAATAGAAAGAAGATGAGCAGATAAAACAAAAACATTTTGCAATGATGCAGAGGAAGAAATATCACTAATAGAAGTGATGGGAAGATGATCTCCATTGGCAGTCTCAATTTGCAAGTCGCCATCAGATTTTTTAATATTAATAAGAATATTAGATAAAAGAGTCATGTGGTTTGGAGCTGCCGAGTCAAAAAGCCTTAATTTCGAAAGTGAGGTATTTTTACTAATAAGGCCAAGGGTAGAAGGAGCTAATACAATTATTTATTAAACATACTCTTAAGTAAGAGAAAGGACTGTTAGCTGGGAGCAAGAGATAATAACCATAATAGAAGGATCATTCATAATATTGGTAGTAGAAGTGTGAAAGGCACGAAAATTACGACTCTGGGAACTCTTCTGACATTTTGAAATAACGTGTCCTTCAACTTTGCAATAGTTGCAAAATTTTTTAGGACATTGATTGGCAATGTAATCGAATGCCTTATAACTGTAACATTGAGTATTGCGTAGATTACAAACACGTTATTTACCTTGAACAACATAGGCAACATTATGAACACTAGTGGAACTTCCTTTTTGTTCCAAAGTGCCTTAAATCAAAAGACATTGCTCCTCCCTAAAAAGTTCATTCAAACAGTCATCCAAAGATGGAGGAGAAATTTAGGGCAGTAAATTTGAACGCACAAGTTTAAATTCAGGTCGAACTTTCATCAAGAATTGATCCCTTTGATTAGTCTGGTAAAGAGTTTGAACATCTTCTAAAGAGCTAATAGGAGCAGAAACATATATGATATATGTGTATTATGTCATAACGTGATAAACCAAGTATAATACTCCAATTTTTTTTGAGTGTTAATTGAAATGTCGTACTTCAATTGAAAATGCTTGACCAAACTTTTCTGATCATAAACTTTCTTAAGATAATCTCATATAGTTTTGGTTGTCTTATACGGTCGTAAATTGATAGCAATAGTCGGTTCTATAGTTTGTAATAACCAACTCTTGATTCGAGTATCTTTGGTGTCCCAAAAATCAACAACTTTGGTGGAATCAGCAGACCTAAAGTTGGTTTCATCAATGTGCCCCCATAGTTTCTTCCCTTGAACATAAATCTGAAACTGAAATTCTTAGGCAAGATAATTCTTACCAGAAAACTAGAAATAATTTATTTCTATTTTCTCTATGACTGAAATTCTGAACAAAATTGCCAAAAGTTCAAACCAAGAAGGTACGACTCATTTCTAAGAACTAATAAAAAAAAACTCACAATCTCACTAAATAAAAGAGTGACTATGATACTATAACAAAGAAAAATACAGAAATAGATATTGGATGAATAATTGAATGCTTAAAAACTATTAGCTCTCCATTCTATATATAAATCATATACAATCAACTAAAATCTCACAATTACAATACTAATTCCTCCTATTTACAACAGTAAAATTATTTCTCACAAGTCAACCAAATCTCAAAATTACAACACTAATTATTTTCTATTTACAACAATAACATAATCGCTTAATTGCTGCTATTATATCATAATTACAGCAGGAGAATAGCATATTTATAGTTGTCATTATCTCTTAATTATAGGAGATAAATATTTTACAAGATATCATTGACAAATAGTTCATGAACATCTAACAGAAGCATGAAGGGGCAGAATATGGCCTCATGGCAAAGGTGACTGCGAGGCCATATAGTAAGACTAGGAAAACATTGATTGCATAAGTGAAGAATTAGCAGCATCGATGAAATTGAAAATTAATCGGAGATTCAGTTTTGTCTGAAGTTAAAACTGATCAATTAAAATTAGTTAAGACTGACTATAATTAAAAAAAAAAAAGTCAAAATCAATAAATTAGATTAAATTGATTCAATATAAAACTATGCTATTTTATAAAAAATTTAAAAATTTTTTAAATTTATATTTCTTATTCAAAATTTAAATGTAAAAAATATTATTTATTATATTATATTAACCTTTTATTTTAAAATATTTTAACGAATCCATCTGATTTTAAAAACATCTTTAGATATCTAATTTTTGAAAACAAAAGAAAGAAACACAACGTTTACCAACAAATTTATTAAAAGTTGAGATTTTGCAAATAATAATTTTTTTTAAATATCTATATAAAGATATTTTTAATCAACTGCCACAATAAATATTTCTTTTCCTTTTATTGAAAGTTGGTATAAATTAGTGGTTATGTTGTTTTTTTTTCTTTTTTTGAGTATAGTGGTTATGTTGTTTATTATGTAAATAAACAAAAGATCCTTTATGAAAGAAACCTCTGGCTAAGCAACAATATAGTCATAAATAGCTAATTACAAAAATTTAAACTCTTGACCCTCTTTGTCTTGCATCTTTTTTTATGTAATTCAATATTCAATCTAAACACTAACATAATTTGCATCTCATCAACTGATTTTCTTTGCAAATGAAATCCAATTGAATCAAGCAATTCATATTGCACTAAAAAAAAAATCAAACAACTCAATAAAATATTAAAATTTAGTTCATTATACATTTTTGGGAATTCAGTTTTTTTTTTTCCTTTAAGAAACAAAACAGCAAAGGCCCAACAAAAATTGCTAAAAAAAATTGAAAAATTATATTTACAACTCCCTATTTTCCCTTTACACCCTTTTTCTTTTTATAATCTCTTCTCATTTAAAAATATCTTTCCACAAACTCCACTCTTGTTCTTTTCTACCCTTTTAATTTTTACAATACCTTTTTCTTATTTTCAATTGCATAACTCATTTTCAACATAATCTCCAAATACTTTATATTCAGACAAGTCATTAATTCAAGATAAATAACTTATAATAGAATTTATGATTTTAAAAAAATCCTATATCTATAAAAACAAGCTAATATTGTTAACTAAATATAATGTATCATCTAAATTAATTATTTATAGCATGAAAATATTTATATTATTAAGACATTGATTTAAATATTTTAATACGATCAATATATTTGTGATTTTCAAAAAATCCTATATTTATGAAAACATGCTAATTTTGTTAATTAAATATAATGTATCATCTAAATTAATTATTTATAGCATGATAATATTCATATTATTAAGACATTGATTTAAATATTTTAATACGATCAATATATGAGACGTTTCATCATTGAACACAATCATATTAATATTTGTATAAATTATATGCAGTAGAAATCTATTAATACCTAAAATAAAAATATTTTCTTTAGTTAATTTATAGAGTATGATAAATTTTAATAAAAAAATTTATAGTATAATAAACTTTAATAATATAAAGAATTATATATAAGTTTTTAATAATATAAAGAGGTTATATACAAGTAATAATAGTGAAAAAATAATTTATTTAGAGCACATAAATAATATAATTTATCAAATTTTAAAGTGTTAAAAGGTTATAAATAAAATTTTTCAAAAAAAATTACTACACAAATATTTGCGTACGAGGCCCACAAATTCAAGCCCAAAATTGTACTCAAATATATATATATATTAAAGGGAAAATTGTTCTCTAATAATTTGAAAAATCTATAAATACCCTGTAACAAGCAAGAATTAGGGTTCCGAAAGAGAGGGAGAGATGGTGAAATTCAATGTAATACAAAAAAGGAGAAGAGAACAGGTAGCAATCCGAAAGAGAGCAATCCACGGCGACCCATTAACTGGAAAGCTAAAGAACAAGACTCAGCCTCTTTCCGTCTCTGGTAAGCGCCAGCGCAAGCTCCTCAAGAAATGGCGCAGAGTATGTCCCTATCTATCTCACTATCTTCAAACGCTGTACAATATCATTATCTGGACATATATTTGAATACCCAATTGGCCAAAGCTTGTCTCTTTTTAATGAGTGATTTGTGTGCAATCACGTGCAGGAGCAGAAGGAGGCTATGGAGAAGGGTCTGGTCACCATGCAAGATGTGGAGATGGCTGCTGCTGACGGTGGTTTGTTTCTTCTTTTTTGGTTTTCTTTTTCCTTTAAAAAATAGTTATTATTTTGATGCAATTTAATCAGTAGTAATTTTATTTTCTGTAGAATGAATCTATGTGCTGTTTGAATTTAGTTCTATAGTTGATGAAAGATGAGGTTTAATGCTGGATCATGCGTGTGTTTATGTGGAATTAGTTAATGTTAGGTTGTGGATGGGTCGTTGATAGCTGAAAATGAGAGAGAAGGTAATTGGGGGATAAAGTAGAGTTAGAATATGTACTATTTTAGTCAATATTCAGGTTATAACTGCAAATTTAGGTTGCATAAATATCTTGTATCTGAAAATCTAGCATCATTAGGATTCAAGTCCTTGCCAATTTAAGTCCTAATTTTCTATAATTTTTGTTTCTTTACATAAGCACATGGATCTAAAAAGTGCTGAGAAAAATATGAGGAAAATGTAGAAATTAGAAAGTAGAAGTGCAACAGCACTAAGTGGGATATTTTGATGTATCTCCACTCTCTATAATTAGATGTATCTTGGCTCCCTGGCTTTGAGGTATATTACTAAGTCTCACCTAGTGTCCTTGAATTATATGTTCTGCTCTGCCGATTTAGCTAAGAAAGCTTACCTTTTTGTCAACATGCGGGTTTCTGTATAGCTGTACGCCTGTACAGCATATATGTGGTCAGTTGAGTTGAGGTGTCTTGTTAGTATTTCATCCCTTGACCTAGAAACTTTTAGCGTTGTCTACGATTCATAACAGTATGTTTTTGCTGGCGTTGGAGAAGTACTAATTATTTTACCGAGCATAATTATAATTTATTTTTCTTCTCTCCTCTTTATTGTAAGTCATTTTGTGTTGTTTTTTTATGTTAATTTGGATGGCTATTTAAAGGTTTTTCCCCCTCCCCTAGAGACTACGCTTTTGACATCATATTTGAGCAATTGTTTGGGGGTAATTTGTAAAAATGGTAAAAGAAAATTTTAAAATTAATGAAAGATAATAATTAAAAAAATAACTGTAAAAGTAGGTTAATTGAAAAAGTAATTAACAAAAGGGGCGGTCAAATTATATTTTATTTACTTATATTTATATATATTATTATAATATTTTATATACATTAATATATATTATTATATTTATTTATAAATTATTATAAATTATATTTATAATTATAAAAAATAAATATATTATATAATAAATAAATTTAGTTAAAATAGATTCCAATATTAAATAAACAAATATATGTATTATATAATTTGAATCCTATTTAGTTAAATATATTCTTTTAAGTAAAGAAATATCTATATACATTTAAATAAATTTTAAGTACAAAAAGAGAAATAAGTATTAATCTACTTGTTGATTAAACATGTTTAAATAAAGATTCATGAGATTGCAATGACAGAGATTCACTGGATTGCAGAAATTCCTGTTGTTGTAGAGATTCTTCGGCTATGTAGAGATTGACGAGAATATTTGCAACAATAGAGTTTCACGGGATTGTAGAGATTCACATTGGAATCTCTGCTATGCTAGAGATTTCAGCACGTTGGAATCACTGCAACAACAAAGTTAAACTTGCGTCCGCCTGTTTAATTGGCGGACTGATCATTTTGACCACTCTCAATCTCTAATTATTTTTGCAGTTACTCTTTTCTTCTAATTAGTTTTTAGGCCTCTATTTTTTTCTAATTTTATTTTTTTTAACTCTTTGGAAAATTATCTGGGATATTTTACTATTTTTCTTAATGATTTCTTTGATTATTCATTCTTTCCACTATGCCTACAATTAGTGCTTTGCAAGCAGTTTATCAAAGGCTCAATGACATATGGGGGAATCTTGATGACAATATATTTATTTAATATTTAATTAATTATTCATTTATTATATAATATATTTATTTATCATTTAATAATGATAATGTAATTTATCATATAAATTATTATATTATATTATTATTTATACACATTATATTTATTTATTATATATAATATATGTAATTATAAATATAATAAAAAATATATAAGTAAATATATAATATATATAAATAAATAATATATAAAATAAAATATAGTAAATATATATAATAATTAAAAATTAAAATATATAAATATATATAAATAAATTATATATATATATATATAATCTCATGCATGCATGTTAGTGCATACAATTGAGTTTGGTTTGCCACTTAAACTAGGTGAAGATTGAAAAAAAATATAAACTGTGCCTTTCAACCCTAACGTCTGCTAGTTTAACTGGTAAATAAACTAGCTTGACCACCCTTTGCTAATTATTTTTGCAATTATCTTATTTTTATAATTATTATCTTTCACTAATTTTAATTTTTTTTAGCATATTTTACAAATTACTCCCAATTGTTTGACTATGAATAAATTGAGCTTATGGCTTATTGAGTTTTTTTAGAGCAAAACTTTTACATGCAAGCATCTAATATATAAAAAAAAAATGAAAATCATAGAATTTATCAACTGAAACATTGCATTTTCTCTTATTAGGACCAAAATCTCATTTCCCACATTAATCACTTGTTTTTTAATAGATAGTAACGATATAGTTAAAAGTTTGTTGATTAAAGATATTTAAACGGAGATTCATGGGATTGTGACGACTAAGATTTATGAGATTGCAGAGATTCTTGTAATTTTGGTTGCTTTAAAGATTCTTTTACTATGTAGAGATTCAAGGGAATGTTTCCAACAACAGAGATTCACGAAATTGTAGAGATTTACATTGAAATCTCTACCATGCCAGAGATTTCAGCGTGTTGGAACATTGCACTAACAGAGTTAAACTTGTGTGCACCAGTTTAACTGGGGGACTAGCTATTTTAATGACCCTCAATCTCTAATTATTTTTTGGACTTCTATTTTTTTTCTAATATTAATTTTTTTTAACTCCTTGGCAACTTGTCTAGGATATTTTGCTGTTTTTCTTAATGATTTAATTGATTATTCATTCTTTCCACTATGCCTTCAGTTAGTGCTTTGCAAGCAATTTATCAAAGGCTCAATGACATACAAGGGAATCTTGATGAAAATATATTTATTTGTTATTTAATTGATTATTCATTTATTATATATATATATTCTCATGCATGCACGTTAGTGCATGCAATTGAGTTTGGTCTGCCACTTAAACCAGGTGAAGATTGAAAAAAATATAAATTGTGCCGTTCAACCTAATGTTCGCCAGTTTAACTGGCGGACAAACTAGTTTGACCACTCCTCTTCACTAATTATTTTTTCAGTTACCTTTTTTTATAATTATTATCTTTCACTATTTTTAATTTTTTTTGCCATCTTTTAGAAATTACCCCTAATTGTTTGACTATGAATAAATTGAGCTTCTAGCTTATTGAGTTCTTTGAGAGCAACACTTTTACATGCAAACATCTAATATAAAAAAAAAAAAAATTAAAATCATAGAATTTATCAATTGAGAGATTACATTTTCTTTTATTAGGACTAAAATCTGATTAAATGCATTAATCACTTGTTTTTTAATAGATAGTAATGATATAGTTAAAAGTGCAAGAAGCGTTTGCTTAAGCGCTAAAGCAGAGTGCAAATGGGGTCCACCGCTTTTAACACCTCCAAGCAAGGCGCACTCTCAATGCTTGAGGGAGGGCTTTCTTTGAAGTGCAAGGCAGAAAGCTCTCGCTTTGTTAGAATAGTTGTCAATTCAAGATAATTCAATTTTCTTATTTAGTTGGTGTCCTACTTCCACGTATTTTCTCTTTCTTAATTTTATCCCACTTCTATCTCTTATCTTTTTCCACTCCATTTATTCTAATTATCTTTTTCCATCCCACTTATTCTATCTCGCATCACGTTAATTTTTTCTTTTTTTCCATATTCTACTTCTCTTTCCTGGATCATATCACTTCTCAGCTTGCTTTTGTAAAGCGAACACTTATTTTGTGCTTTAGGCGACAAGAAGACATTGCTTTGAGGGTACTTTTTGCTTGTGACTATCTTTGGTAGTAAGACAATTTAAAAGAAAAAAAAAATCTGTTGTGTTGATAATAAACCTAAAATGATTGCTATCCTAGCCTAATAGAGAGATATTTCACTAGAAGAATGTTATTTGAATGATTGTACCATAATATTTCTAAAGAAGTAGTTATAATTGTAAAGAACAAATTACCAGAAAAAAAAAATCTGAAAATTAGGTGCGATTATTAAACTATATCCTAACTTTTGTTTCTTATCAATAAAGTGCATAAGTTTAACTTTTCCTTTCAAATCTATCCTCTAGCCAAATTCTGGGTCTTTCATTTTTTTAATTAGTCAAATAAGTTCTAAAATTCTAATTACAGTACTTTTACTTTTCAAGTTATTTAGATCTAGTTTTTTTTTTTATCAATCAACATAAAAAAATTGTTTTTTATATTTTTATATTAATAGAAATAATTTATAATTTTTGAAATAATAAAATACTAATTCTGAAAATTTTTGAGTAACTTGAGAAAAAAAAAATTCAATCAACCAAATTTATAAATTATTTTACAATAAATTAATTTTTTTTATATTGCTTGGCAAAAAAAAAAAAGATCTAAATAGTCTGAACAAGAACAATACTATTTGAATTAGAACTAAAAGTTAATTTTGGTTCTAAGTAGACTAATTAAAAAAGTTGAAGGACACAAAATCTAGTTGGAGGGTAGATTTAAAAGGAAAAATAAAATTCATGCATTTCATTGATGTGAAACAAAAGTTGGGATATATTGTTAATCGCTCATAATTCTAGATTTTTTTGGTAACTTGTTCAATTGTAAATTTGAAAGTCTTGCCTTGTTTTTCAGAGAGGGGGGAGGGGGGTTGGAAAACTTTGTCCTTTGGATAGGAGGTAATTCAAAATCCTACCAGTCAAATGAACAAGAAACAGTTGTTCTTAAAGTAGGGAATATTAGAGCTCACTCTCAAGATTTGCTTTCTAGTTTTGATTGCGTCGGCAGACCCCCTTGTGGCTTCATATATGATGTTTATCAGAAAAAGTGTAGTTGACAAGTTTCTTAGGAATCTTGATTGGTGAGTATGATTGTGTAGTAAGAATGAAGTTTCTTGCAAGTACATCATTTTAATCACTACAATTTAATGGTTTTTGGCTGCTCCTACCTCACCCGTTTTGCTAGCATCTGATTTCAAAGCTGATTCAAGTTACTTCATCAGATAAGGGTACATCTAAGAATGACAAAAAATCATCTGCAAGATTTCATATGAATAAGGGCCTAAAGCTGAAGCACTTGAAGCGAAATGGTAAATTTCACAGCACATCACATCACATACAGTGTTGCATCTTGTTAATTCTTATCTTTGTCTTTCCCCGTTTACTAATATTCATATGCATGCTTCTACATACTTAGGTAAGAAAAAAGGGAAATCTAAGCCAGCTGCTGAAGCTTCAGTGGATGCAATGGTAGAATGATTTGGAGACATAGTTTAATATGCCAAAACTTGTAACAGCTTCTGAGAGGGCGCAAGTGTAGAGACCATTTTGCCTTAAAGGACGTGGGATTGTAACACCAAGAATGATATATGTCCATTGCATTGATTTGTTATTTTCACCTTATCATCCTTCGCTTAAAAAGTGCAAAGGAAAAGTGGCAAGGAAAATGGGGTAATTAAAAAAGTAGTCTGAAAGGATTAATGGAATTTGAAATGCAGAAAATCCAATGAATGAAAGTATGAGTCACTATTTTCTGCCATCAGGGATGTATGAGTAATGCTTTGATTCTGCCATCAGAGATTGTAATGCATTTAAGGGAGAAAAGGAATAAAAAAAATATCCTTTAGCATTAGAATAACTGCAAAACAAAAATGGAGGAAGAATAAATTCAAAGTTTGGATTGAATTGAAACCTTCTAGTAGATGCTTTTTATGGATGCAATTGATGAGTATTTTAGCCACTAAAAATAGAATCTCGGATTTGGAAAATCATAGAATCGAATAATTTGATGAGGTTAACATATTTACATAGCTATGTTTCGTTACATCGTGTTTGTGTTAGGATGACGATAATAAGGGTCCCACAATTTCCAATCTATTCTAATCTTGTAAAGGTGCAAATTGTAAATATATTTATGCAGTAAAATATTATTAGAAATTTTAGAAAATTTTAAGTGGTTTTTTCATAAAATTAAATAAAATTTGTTTAAAAATTTATACTTTTTTTTTAGTCTTTTACGAGATTCTATAATATTTTTTAGTTTAAAGATAACTAATTTGTAAATTCACATTTGATAATTTGATTTATAAAAGAAATTTTAAAAATTTACACATAATTATATCAATTGGATTTATTTAAATCATATTTTTTCAAATTTGATAAAATTTACTAATAAATTCGATAGACTTCACAGGATAGCTGATATTGTGACATTTCCTTTGGCTCCACTTGATGGGGCCATTCATGGGGTTGCTCGAGGAGTTCTCAACTGGGTTACCGATACACATCCTGAAGAAAAACCCGAACTTAATAAGAAGTCATCCTGCAAATCTTTGTCACCTCCACACCCTGGATATCCTTTTGTTCCAGGATATGATGCACCTCCACCTCCTTATTATGGCTGTCCACCACCACCACCTCCTTATTATGACTGTCCACCACCACCTTACTGTGGCCCACCACCATCTTATTATGACCATCCCTTTGACAAGCCAGCTACTGGTTACCCATATGCTCCTACTTATGACCGTTAGATGATGAAGCTTGTAAAGTTTGCCTACATTATAGCTCCTACAGAACCTTGGTGTTTGTGTACTATTACCATACTATGTATGTGATGTGGAGTACTGCAGCTAGCAGTCTCGAGAAAACTAAATAATATCTTCTCCAAGAGTCTTGTTGTAGTAAGTGCTTTAATATAATATATGTCTTGTTGTAGTAACTGCTTTAATATAATAGATAGAAGATTATAACATTTGTTTATATTATTATATTATAATATTATAATCAATAATTTATCATTAAATTAGATAAAATTCATTATTTATTATTAAATCAATAAAAGACAACCAATAAAATAAAAAATAATTACATTGAATTATCATGTTGTTCTTTAATATTATTGAACTATATTATTAAATTTGTTATTATAGAATTCGCCTAATATGAATGATGGATAATTATACCTATATCATAGAAATTGTTTTTCATTATAAACTGCCTCTAAAAAATTCATTATGTAGTTGAATCTACAGTACTAGCAATTTTTATTTTTTTAAAAAATCTGTAATTAGGTATAATTTTATTTTTCTTTAAGGTTGTTTGGTTGGTGGAATTTCAAGGAAAAATAGTCCAGAAATATTGTATTTTGATATTTGATTTGCCTGAGAAAGTTGTATTTACGAGAAAGTGCTTTTTCATCTTAAAATATGTGAAAGATACTTTCTTATGACTATTAAAAATAATATAACTATATATTATTAAATATATCCTTAATTAATATTATATGTAAACATATATAAATTTGTATATATTTTTTTTACTAAACTAAAGCTTGTATGTTTGTTTAAGACAATTTTAATCAAAATAAAAAATATAGATTATCAGTCAATTTTAATTAAAATTATTATATTGAACAATAAAAAACTATAGTTTTTTATTAGTTCATTGAGTAATTAAATTATTTTGAGATTTTCTTAAATTTGTATTATCATAGATTGTGTATTTTGAATTATTAGTATGTTATAATTATTAAGTACTTTTTTTAAAAATGAGAGAATAATTATTTAGTATTGTTGTTAATATTTATTAATTATATTATAATATATTATTATATTATAATATTTTATAATATTATTATAATATATTATATTGTATTATTATATTTTATATTAATTTTAATAATAAATTATATTATTTAATGATATTATATTAATTATGTATTATAAATATTATGTATTATAATTATATTTCATGAATTGATCATTACGATAAATTTTATTATAAAAAACTCTTTATAGAGATTAATTAAATAAAAACTTGCAATTGCATTAGAGGCATGGTAAAAATTTATGTTATATTGTTGAACTATCCTATATATAAAATAAAAAATATTAAGTTTGAATTTTTCAAAAATTTTAAATCCAACCAAACATAAGAATTTTATGTTATTGAGATTATTAATTCAAAATTTTACTTTTTTAGAAAAATAATTCAAAAAAAAAAAAGTTAAATTCCGATGGCCAAACATTAATTTAAATTTGGTTTGATATGACTAAATTGATAATGCATACAATAAAGTACCAAATAATTTTGTTTCAACAAATTTTATTCAAAAAAAAAAAATTAACCAAATGAAACCAAACATCATAATATTTTAAATTTGTTTACATATGATTTGGGTTTGAATAAATTTTAAATTTATAATTGAGCTTACAAAATTTATTCAAAATTGATATCTACTGAGTTTTCAAGTCAACTTAAGTTTATTTATGAGCAAAAATCAATGAATTAAAATTATTGATTTTATTATTTTTTTTAATAATAATACTATCCCACGTTATTAAAATAAACTCAAATCCAAAATTTTACTTAAAATTAAATTATTCATAAATTAAGTTCTATTTATTTTATGAAAAATATTTTTAAAAAATATATATTTTTTATTTTTTGAAGTTTGGTATATTTAGAGAAATTAATCAAAAAATAATATTTGGTTGGTTAATGAAAAACTAAACCATTTTTACGGAAAATGACTTTCTCTTTTCAAAATAGGAAGCCATTTTTTAGATTTTGATAAATTTATCCAAATGAAAAATAAATCATATAAACATATGTATTTATTATCACTAATCATACTTAACTTTCGACACCTATTATCAATCACCGCCGGTCGATTGTGGTTGCAGGTGATAAGTGAGATTAAAAAAATTTTTGTTTCTAATATATTTTTATATTAAATAGTAAATAACACAAATATAAAGTGTTTGTTATCTAAATTTTATTATAGTCTTATAAATAAGAAATAATATTTTTATACTATATTTTAAACACTAAAAAATATTTTTTTAAAAGATATTTTTCTTAAAAGTATTTTTTATAGATAAATTATTTTATGTAAACAAACTAAATACAACTTCTTATTAAGCCTAACTCATTGAGGCCTTGGGTTAGAAAAAAAAAAAAAGGGATAAGGACACAAATACCTAAAATTAAATTTTTAATGACAAATTTACCTCAAACATTTACAATTTTCAAAAAAATTACTTACATGAGATTTTGATTATTATATGTTTAAAATCTCTTAATAACTGAATTGAGCAAAATACAATAAATAAATCTTCTTACCTTAACAAACTCTATAATGAAAAAAAAAAAGAAATTCTAGATTTGTTATCTAAAAACTAAGAGATAATTTTCTTACTTTAACCAGTTAGATTCATCAAATTAATAAATGACGTTTCAAATTGATCTTTCACCATTATCAATTCTTTTTCTCAAACATGATTTCTTTTATCAAATTCATTTATGTTTCTTGATAGATTAAATTGTTCTCAATTTTATTCACGTTTCTTGATGGATCAAAATCAATAAAATAAATATTTTTTCTCACACACAATTCCTAATTTGTAAAATCTATTATAGAGTGAGAAAATTCTTTGTGATATATATTTCTCACTCTAAACAATTTTAATATGATTTTGAATGCTTGTTTTATTATTTAAAATAAAAAATCATAATTTTTGATATATTGTGGATGAAAAATAGTTAAAAATGAATATATTTGAATTCAAAACCAATCACAAAAGAAAGATACAAATCGAGTTGCTAGAAGATAATGTTTGTGCTTAATTCGTCATATAAAAAATAGTTTGCAAGAAAATGTTTATTCTTTATTGATGCAACCATCAATAAACAAAAATAAAGAATTCAAAGATGATATTTGCATTTAGTTCTCTTTACACATTAAAATATTTACAAATAGTTTATTATTGAATTATTTTGGTTTATTACTGGGTTATAAATGGTTTATTACTGATTTAATGTTGTTAAGAATTAAATACATGAAATATTTTGTAGGAAAATATTTATTTTATGTTTATTTTGTGTTTATTTTTTGTTGATGCAACCATTAAGAAACAAAAAGAAATAAGAGGAATAATTAGAACATAAATATCATTTTCAACCTTTAACAAACACGATTTTCTCTCTTTATGACTAATTTTTAAATAAAAAATATTTATTTGTTGATTATTTTTCATTTAAAATATATAAAAACTCATCATTTTTTATTCTACACAACAATAACAATAAAAATAACTATTAAATTTTAGAAAACAACAAAAATCCCATTAAAATATTTATAAACGGTTTATTGCTTATTTATTTTGATTTATTATTAGGTTACCAATGGTTTATTACAGATTTAAAATTGTTAAAAATTAAATACAAAAAACAATTGTAAGAAATGTTTATTTTATATTTATTTTTTGTTGCTACAACTATCGATAAACAAAAAGAAAAAAATAATTAGAATATAGACATCATCTTCAACCTCTAACAAACATTATTTTCTCTCTTTTTATGACTAATTTTTAGCATAAAACTATTTATTTGTTAACTATTTTTTTTTATCTAAAATATATACAAACTCATCATTTTTTATTCTAAATAACAATAACAACTATTCAATCTTAGAAAACAAAAACAAAATCTCACAATCTCGTCTTCATCTTCTTTTTTCTTCATATTCTTCATTTTTTTAAAGAGAGAATATATAAAAACTCATCATTTTTTATTTTTTAAAAATAATAACAATAAAAAAGCTATTAAATCTTAGCAAACAAAAGCAAAATCCTGCAATCTTGTCTTCATCTTCTACATTTTCTTCGTTTTTTTAGAGAGAAAAAATCAATGAAAGACATAAAAACAAAGTGATGAGTTCTCATGCAATGCATAAATCATGTTATGTTTAACTTTATAAAGCCAAATATGGACGATATTCATAAATAAAAATTTCTTAGTGAATTAAAATATGAAGAGATAAGAATGAAAAATTAAAAAAAATAAAAACGTAAAAAATAAAAATAAATATATCATATGTATTTCTAAAGCATGCGAGATATAAAAATCTTTTGACAAAAAAAAAAAAAGGTGAATCATGTGCTATCTCAAATAATAAATAATCCACCAAACAAAGTAAATTTCATGTCTACACTTTCTTATCAATTGCGGCTCAAATTCTAAAAACCAAACTGTTGCCCGGCGGTTTCGACCCAAAAAAAAGAAAAAACTGTTGTACGGCAGGCTCTACTGGTGGGACCGGTTCTTCCAGTCTCTCATCTGTACCCAAAATCCTACCAGCGAAGCCGGGACTTATCACTTCTGGGTCTGTGGCGGGTGAATTCGGACGACCAGATGGGGAAGTGAAACGGCGCCGCATCAGCTCCGTGCATCGTCAATTGGGTCTCTCAGTCTCCTTTCCGATTCATGCAACTTCCCCATAGACCGATTTCTACCCATGACTTATTTTTTTTTTTTCCTACCATAATGATTTCTGTGTGTTCCTAACGATGACGACCAATTCTATGAATATCGATCTAGTTTGATTTTTTTTATCAAATTATTTATTTTTAAATAAAAATTAAATTTATTTTAAATACAAACTTTTCAAATAAAAAATTATTAAAATAAATTTAATTTATTAAATTCTTTCACTAAACTATGTTTATAATTTTTTTTCAAGTCTTTATTTTATACGTAAAAAAGATGCTTAGGCTTTTCTTGTTCACATAAAATATTTTTTAGAAAAATATTTTTTATATTTTACTTTATTTGATGCATTTAGGAAAATTAGTTAATCGAAAATTTTTTCTTGATCAAAAGAAAAATTAAGTTATTTTTCAAGAAAATAACTTTTAATTTTGAAAATAAAAAGTTATTTTTCTAACTTTGATAGACTCATACAAATAAAAAAACAAATCATATAAATAAAAATATTTATTATAACTAGTCATACTTGATTATTAACATCCGTCTTCGATCATCGTTGTTGGCGATGGCCGCTGATGCTAGGTGAAATTTATAAAAAAAATTTTAATATATTTTTTTATATTAAATAACAAATTGGACAATATAAAATATTTATGGTCTAACTTTAATTATAATCTTATAAATCAAAAAGAAATTAATAATTTTTATAATATACTCCAAATACTGGAAAATGTGTTGCTCCAAAAGTATTTTCTTTAGAAAACCTTTTTCAGATAAATTATTTTTCGTGAAACAAACAAAATCTTAATTATATAATTAGAAGAACTACATATATCAATTTTAATTTACAGAAAAGAACTACATAAATTAATTTTATAATTGAAAGAATTGCATATATTTTCAGTTGATTATGTATAAATTTAATAATAATTTATGCTTTATAAAAAAATCCTGATATCACTGCACATTTCTCTTTGGATACAATATACATATATATAATAGAATTTCTATTTGTGAAGTTCACAAATGAGAATACTTTAGCCTTCAAAAAATCTACTCTCTTTGGATTGATAGACCCTTTAAATTAGTATATCTTTAAAAAACACAAATATTTCATCTCACAATTTCATAAGTCTTAATGAATGTCTCATTTGGTAACGCTCATATTGACTTATGATATTCTTTTAATTAAGGATTTCTTAAAAGCTTGTAATAACTGAATTGCATATGAAATACATATGTAAGCATTTAAACTTCTACATGCTATAACGCAGGTCTCGAACAAATAGATAGATGGTATGTTTTTTGTTGGAGGTGTATTATTTTTACTTTATTTTTTTTCCTTCACATTGGAAGCCATTTTTTGATGTTTTATTTATCATATTTGTTGGCCCTTGTACATCAAAAATATGATTAAATTGGTGAAAATTTTAAATTTTGAAAGAAACACACACAATTAAAAAAATTAGAGAAAGAATAGGAGAAAAATAAAAATAAGAGATTTATATGGGTATTGAGTGTTTCACTAAATTATTAATGTTTTATAAGTTCACACTCAATTTAGTGTTTAGACTTATATCAAACTTTACAATTGTTTTTTCAAGACTTACACTCAAACTTTACGCTAAATGTTTTATCAAAGTTAACACTCAAACCTATACAATATTTTTCTAAAGCTCACTTTAAAACCCAAACAAGAGTTTTTTATACAAAAACTCACTTTTAAACCAAAACTCAAAGTGTTTAAAACTTATACCAAACTATGAACAAAAACTTAAAGTTATGAGAATTAATTGCACAAGAGTTTTGACACAATCAATAGTTATCCTCTTACTTTCAAGCCTATTTGGTAGTGTATTTATAGGGTACAATAACTAAAGGGACATTACAAATAAAAATATGCCCAAATTTTCAAAGTATATTAGGCAAATATTGCATTAATATTTGTCAGACGAAATTTGCGGTTGCGACAAAAATTCATGGTCTTTTATTTCGGATTGTGTCTAATGGTCAGTGACATATGACAACTTGATTTTGGTGCTTTCAAAAACTAGTCATCGGATATTTTTAACAGATCTCAAAAGTAGCAATCATTGCTAAAATTTGTGGTTTCTACTAAAGGTTGTGGTCGCTACCAAATCGTTATACTTACTGTGAATCAAATTAAAGTTTTGGCTTTTCTATTTTTCTGCTAGTCGCGGTCTCTACCAAAATTCCTAGTTACGACTTTTGAATTTCAACAGTACTTTTTAAGATTCGCAATCTCTATCAAAAATTTGCGGTCAAGACTTTCAAATTCATATTTTCATACTTTTAAATTTTTTTTGCTTCTAATTAATTCTATTCAACTTTTAATGAGATTCTAACTTAATATCTGCAAAATCAATACTTAACATTGATATTATAATATTTCAATCTATATTATCAATATCAGAAGAGAATTTTGACTTATTTTTGAACAATCTAATTGATATTAGAATATTTCAATCTATATTATCAATATCAGAAGAGAATTTTGACTTATTTTTGAACAATCTAGTCCAATAATTTTTCCCTTTTAGCAATAATATTTCTGCAAAAAAAAAAAAAAAAGGAATAAATGCAAAGTTTGCTGATATATGCCTTTTATGGATGCAATTGACCAATATTTTGGCCACTAAAGTAGAAACTTAGATTTGAAAAATCATAAAATCTAATAATTTGATGAGATTAACATATTTTACGTGGCTTTGTTTCATCATCCCGTGTGTGTTAGAATGACGATGCGAATATCACCATTTTCTAATGGCGAATCTATTCTTATATTGCGCAGGTGCAAAGTGAAAATATATTTATCCAATTAATGACATTAAGAATTTTAATTACAATATTTAAATTTAAATAAGAGTTATTTCAAACGAAATAAAATTTATTTATTTATACTCTTTTTTTAATTATTATATTCTATTCTTTTTGTTAACTTAAAGATAATTAATTCATAAATTGATACTTGATAATTTGAGTTGTAAAAGGAAATTTTGAAAATTTATACTATATTATATGAAATTGGTTTTATTTAAATCATATTTTATAGAAGTTAATATAATTTACTAATAAATTCTATAGCGCTTAAATTCAGGCTTAATGTTTACTTAAGCAAAACTAGCTAAGTTTGTAAATAAATTCTATATACTAATAAAAATAATACTAAATATAAGATTTCATTTGTAAATAAATTTCATTAACAAAATTCATTATCGAAACAAATAAAAGTATTAGACATTAACTTAAAGATTTTTAACCTACTTATTTAAGATTACTCGGGTGTAAAAAAAAAAAAACAGGTTTAGAAATTTTTTAATTTAATTTATTATATTTACTTCTAAAAAAATATAAATTTATCTGCTTCTTTTAAAAAGCAGTTTTGAGAAATAATTTTTTTAAAAAAATTTGAAAAACCAGTTTGGAAAAATAATACTAAATACGAAGTAATAATAATAATAATTAACATTATTTCTAATTTGAGGAGGGTATATTGAAGCAGATAATTATTGAAGTAGCTTTCATATGAAGCGGATAGATATTCCTCATCATCCCATCTCCTATATATAAGGAGTTTGTACGTAGCTAACCAAAACCAACAGCAAGTTTACATTAATATCTAGGTAGCTATGGCAGAGAGAGTCAAAGATCAGGTGAGAGACAGTATCGAACAACAGTTCGATGCCCTTCACAAGATAGCTGATGTTGTGACCTTTCCTTTAGCTCCAATTGATGGGGCCATTCATGGGGTTGCTCGAGGGGTTCTCAACTGGGTTACTGATACACATCCTGAAGAAAAACAAAAACCCAAACCCAAAAACAAACCCAAGAAGAAGCCATCATCTCCGGTCTATATTTATGCACCACCACCACCTCCTTATCACGGCTATCAACCACCACCTCCTCATCACGGCTATCAACCGCCACCTCCTCATCACGGCTATCCACCACCACCATGTTATTATGACCAGCCCTTTGACAAGCCACCTACTCGTTATGCATGACCCTTAGATGGTGAAGCTGTCAAGTTTACCTGCATGACAGCTCCTACAAAAACTTGGTGTTTGTGTACTATTACCATATTATGTGTGTGATGTGGAGTACTGCAGCTAGCAGTATCAAGAAAACTAAATAACATCTGCTCCAAGAGTGTTGTTGTGCTGATTACTTGTGTACTACTACTGTGCCACGTTAGTGATGTCGAGGAGTACTGCAGCCAGCAGTTCCAAGAAAACTAAATAATATCTTCTCCAGGAGTCTTGTTGTACTAACTGCTTTAATATATAATAATATGAATGATGGATAATTAATCTGCTTTGTGTGGTATAATTACAGTAATAAATGTTAAATAAAATTTATATTTATTTTAATTAAATAATTAATTAATTAGTTAAATAAATTAAATTAATATATAAATCATAATTAAAATTCATTATTATTTTATGAAAGATTTATTGTCAAGTAAATAAAATAATAAAAATAAAAAATTACAACCAAATTAGTATAATAAATTTTAATAACAATATGATTTTCTATATCAAAATAAAAAGTTTAATTTTTTTTTATTTTGTAGGTTTTTTTAATCTTGTTAATTTCTTCAATTTTTTTCTTATTATATAGAAAACTAATATTGATTATTATGAATGTAAAAAATTTCTTATATTGTTAGACTTTTTAATTTGTTTTTATGTGAGTAACTTTCTATATTATTAAAATTTCTATATTTTCTTTTGATTAGTTAAGAAAACTAAATATTTAATTATAAGCTTATTTGCCACTAAAATAAAAATATATTATACTGCCACGTATCAAAATATTATATTGCTAATACTTATATATTTGAGACTAGAATATTGATATCATAGTAATTAATTTCATTATGAATAGCTTCTAAAAAAATTTATTATACACAGCGACACATATAAGATTTAAACTTTGGAAGGTGAGTGATATGATTTTTTCTATATTTATTTTGTTTATTATGATCATACATCTGAACTTTAATATATACTGACTGCTTTTATATGTCAACAATATATATTTCAAAAATTATTGTTTGAAAAATAAATAGAAATAACATAAAAACTTTAAGGTATCTAACCTATTTTTTCAATGCATCCAATATTGAAATATCAATCAATTGAAAAAAGAATTTGGGTTTTTAAGTAATAGTGCCTTTAGCATAACAACTCTCAATAGTGTTATGAGAAGAAAAAATCATTCTCAAAAATATAATTTATCAAATATATAAATTTATGTGAAATATAGACATGACGAAAAAGAATATTACTTGCCTATTGAAGATGTTCATTGCTAGGCTACATAAATTGGAATAGTCTTTCTTTCATATCACAAAATTTATTAATAATTGAATCAATTTTGTCTCCATCTCGACAACTCTTTATCATTTCTTTCAACATTCAAACTCCAAGGAAAAAGAGGAAAGAGAGGGAAGAAAAATTTAGAAAATAATGACTTTTAATGAGATGATATTTTAATTTTTATATTTTATTAAAATTTAATTGAGTAAATTATATTTATATTTTAATTTTAAGTGGTATATTATCTTAAATTTCCATACCACCTCTTTGGGGTGATAGAATTCATGTTTATTTTTTAGAAAGTGAAGAAATTATAATTCATACTTTTAAATTTGTAAATTTAATTGCAAATTTAATCGCAAGGATTTGATTTTTTAGATCGATATGAATTGATTATTATTTATAATTAATTGAATGAAAATAGAAAAAATGATCAATTTTTCTATTATGTGAGACTTTAATTTTAATTTTTATATTTTGTTAAAATTTAATTGAGTAGATTAAATTTGTTTTCAAAATTTAATTATACTATATTATTGTAAGCTTTTATGCTATTTATTTAAGGTGATAGAATTTATGTTTATTTCTAAACAAACAAAAATATTATAATTATGTATTTTAAATTTATAAAATTTTAAAATCTTATGAGCTTTCAGAATTCTTAAATTTATCTAATTTGAGCTTAAACATGACTAGTTAAAACTCATTTGAACTTGAGCTCAATATTTAAGAAATCGAACATAGCTCCGCTCGACCTTCCAAAGAAAATTTTTGGCTCGGTACTTTACTGATATTCAAGGTAAATTCACCCCTAAATATTTTAAATCAACATTAACCATAAATATTTAACAGCTACAAAAAAAAAATACTATTGTTTAGATAATCTTATCTTATTAATTCTAAGGAAAAAGAAAATTCTTTCCTTGCCCTTCAATCTTCATTTATCTTTTCTAACCTAGTCTTTATTTACATATATCCAATTCATATATTTATATTAGAATTTTTTTTTTCCAGATTCCATTATTTCTCTCCTCTTGTAATCTAAGATTCCATCACATTCTGAAACCAGAAAAAGATTTTTCTCAAAAAAAAAAATCCACAATTTCGTAATTTATTTTTTCTTATAATGATATCTATTAACGTTGAGAGGCTTTTATTTCTCATTGGACTTATTTGAAAACTTATATTTCAAAAATTAATAAAATTGAATTTTATTTTAATACACCTCTTATTGAAAAAGTTTATGATGAGAAAGTTACATTAAATCAAAAGTTATAAAATTTTAAGAGAATTCATTCTGATAATTTTAAATTTAAACTAACACTATGTTTGTTTGAAATAAAAAATATTTTAAAAAATAAAATGGTTTCAATTTATTATAAAATAATTTTGAATAATATAATTTAATTGGATTCTATCGATTTAAATTTATTCTAAATAACAATTTTTATCATTAAACTAATAGAATTTATTAATATTTTTTTCTCTTGCATGATTTATTTTGAGCGGAACTTTTTTTTTTTTTTTTCTCTTGCATGATTTATTTTGAACGGAACCATTATGTAATCAAAGAATAAAAATCTAAATAATAAAATTCCAAACGCATGATAGATCAAATGGTAAATTAGTTAATTAAAAATAAGAATGTATGTATATATAAGGGTCAATAAGTAAATGAAATTATGTGGCGCCAATGATCTCAGGGCGTGGCAAAATATAACCGTTAGAAACCAAAATCCTAATCGTAATCAAACACAAATCGTGTAATTAATTAAGCCCCAAGAAACAAAACTATAAATATATACTGTTTTCACGTTCCCCCAGTTTCCCGTTTCCTGCATTCTTGATTTCTATTCTCCTACTTCTCTTAGAGTTCTCCCTCAAGAGCGAAGAATGGCAGCAGTTGCGGAAGGTCTCGAGGGGTTACACCTTCTTGCCGATATTGCATTACTTGTGGCCGCCGATAGTCGTATCTTAAATGGAGAAAACAATACTGATTTTTCGGCTGGTAGTGCTTTTCTTGGCAACACGGATACGCCCAAGAGGAAGGGACCTTGCATCAAGAAATCTGATGACGAGAAGAAGGGCGGAAAGAATTATTTCCAGTGTCTTGGATCCCCCAAATTCAAGAAACAGAGGAAGATTACTACTCATCATACTTGGTCTGTTGTTCCCAAATCGCCCCTCTGTTTTAAGCTTGTTAAGGCCATGTGATGGACGACACGCTAAAGATTCTTGAAGGAACACCAACAGCGGTGAGCGCTTTTTTTTTTACCGAGTTTATCATATAGAGAAATACTGAACCTGGATTTGGTTTAAAAAATTAATTAGACAAGATTCATAGTTTGTTAATTAGTTTTTCTTAAATTGAATTGTTCTATGAAATGAAAGTTGATTTAAATGTTATGGTTGTTTGTTCATATCAATTAATATTTGATTAAAGAGAGAGAAAGAGAGAGTCAAAATTCTCATTTTTCTCGTCTCTTTGTTTCCACCTTAATATGGATATGTAGATATAGATAAATGGTATGTTTTCTATTGGTGTTGCGGAAAGCATTAATTATGTTACTGGGCTTCATTTTATTTTATTATATTTATTTTTGTCCTCCTCATTGCAAGCCGTTTCAATTGATAGTAATCTATACAGATTGCGATCTACAAACTTCATTTTAATCACTACAATTTAATGGTTTTTGGCTGCTCCTACCTCACCTGTTTTGCTAGCATCTTATTTCAAAACTGATTCACGTTACTTTATCAGCGGAGGCTACATCCAAGAATGACGACAAACCATCTGCAAAATTTCACATGAAGAAGGGCCTAAAGCTGAAGCATCAGAAGAGCAATGGTAAATTTCACATTACATATAATGATGCATCCCACAAATTCTTTTATTTGCGATAAAAAGAAGCAAGCTGTCATTGGCGAGACTTTAATCGCGGCTCGCTACTGGGTTGCTATTGCGACCTGCGACTAGGTTGCTATCGCAGGCACAACGCCAGTTGCAACCTACAATGCCCATGCTCACACCAAGCTGAACTGGAGAGACTTGACTTGTTTTTTTGAGTTATGTATAAATATTTTATGTCAAGGTTATTTGGATGGGGCCATCTAAACCCTTGTATTTTGCAACAGATCTTACAGAAATAAGAATCCTCTCTCTACTGGTGGACGTAGGTCGAATTGACCGAACCACGTAAATCTCTGTGTTATTTTTCTTGCTTGATTTCTTCCATTATTGCTGCTATTCTTGACACTTTGCATTTTTTCTTTTTCCCCCCTTTCTAATATGCATATGCATGCTTCTCCGTAATTGGGTAAGAAAACAAGGGAAATAAATCTAAGCCAGCTGCTGAAGCTTCAGTGCATGCAATGGTAGAATGATTAGGAGACATGTCTTAATACGCCAAGAATTGTAAAGCACTAAAGAAAAGACAGAATTTTAGAGCGTCTTAAAATCAGCTGTTTGAAAAGAGATAAGAGAAAATCATTTGAAAACTGTAATGAACATCAAGTGCTTTAAATGAAAATTTCTTTATCATCTTCATTTGAGATTACTCTTGGGACATATCCTCCTGTTCCAGGATATGCCCTTCACAAGATAGCTGATTTTGTGACCTTTTCTTTAGCTTGACTTGATGGGGCCATTCATGGGGTTGCTCGAGGGACTGGGTTACTGATAAACATCCTGAAGAAAAACCCAAACCCAAGAAGAAGCCATCCTCTAAATCTTTATCATCTCCACACTCTATCCTCCTGTTCTAAGATATGCATCACCACCATCTCCTTGTCATGGCTGCCCACCAGCACCTTATTATGGCCCTCCACCACCACCTGCTTATGGCCATCCATATCCTTCTATTCATCATGACCGTTGCTACATGATGAAGCTGTCACGTTTGCCTACATTGATAGCTCCTACAGAAACATGGTGCTTGTGTACTACTATTACACTCGGTGCGATATGGGCGTGTACTGCAGATAGCAGTTCAAGAATACGCCTGCTCCAAGAATGTGGTTGTACTAATTAATTACTTTAATAATATGAGGCTTCATGATGGATAATTATACCTATTTTTACCAAATAATTAACATTATAAATTGCCTCTAAAAAATGTCATTGTTGACTTGAACCTAGAGTTCTGGTATGATTATTAGTTTTTATTATAAAAATCTGCAATCAGATACAATTTGATTTTTCTTGAAAGAGTCCAAATTTGATTTGATATGACTAAATTGATAATACTAACAATACAAATGCCAATTAATTTTATATCAATAATTTTTTCAAATTTAAATAAAAAATAATCTAACCAAATGAAACTGAGTGCCATAATAATTTTAATTTGTTTATATATAATTCCAGTTATTTGAATAAAGTTCAAATTTATGATTGAGCTTAAAAAATTATTTAAAATTAACATTTATTAAGTTTCAAGTCAACTTAAGTTTATTTAAGAGCAAAATAAAAAAATAAAATTATTTGTTTTATTATTATTTTTTAATAATAATTAGAGTGAACACTCTAATCAAATCGAACTAAATTGATAAAAACTGAAAAATCAAATTTTGAAAAGATATAAATCAAATTGAATTGAACAAATTTATAAATAGAATCAAACTTAAACGATGTAGTTTAGTTTAATTATAGTTTGGTTTGGTTTAAATTAATTTTTTTTAAAATATTTTTAATATAAATAATAACTCTCATAATATGTTTCTAAATATTTTTAATACAAATAATATGTTTTTAATAGATTTTTATATATTTTTAATATAAGTAATATATTTTAGATCAACTTTAATAATCTTGATTTGATTTAATATATGTTTAATCTATTTTAATTTAAATAATTCAGTTTGGTTCAATTCAATTAAATTTGTTATCTAAAAATCGAATTGAGTTGAATTAATCAAAATTCTTTAGAAAAAATCAAATCGAAACTGAATTGTTCGGTTGATCAATTTTTCAAATTTCATGAATCGTACCCATCCCTAATAATAATAATAATAATAATATCTATCTTAATAAAATCAAATAATATCTAAAATTTTATGTAAAATTGAATTTTTGATAAACCAAGAAGCTCAATCCAGTTTCTTAGTAAGCCTCACTCAGTGGGCTTAGACCAGAAAAAAAATAAACAAGGCCCAATAAACAGTGTGTCTCATTACCGTACTTTCTTATCAACCGCTGCTCAAATGCTAAAAATCAACCGGTTAAATGGCAGGTTCCACGGGCAGCACCGGATCTTCCAGGCCCTCGCCTGTTCCACCTGAGCCCAAAATCTTATTAGCGAAGCCTGGACTCATCCCTTCTGGACCTGTGGTGGATAAATTCGGACGTCCCGGTGGGGAAGACGAAACGATGCCGCATTGATCCCGTGTGCCTGCAATTGGGTCTATCAATCTCCTTTCCGATTAATGGGACTTCCAAATCGACGGATTTCCACCTGTAACTTAACACTTTTTTTTCTTACCATAGTAATTTATTTATGTTTATATATTAAGACCGTGAAGTTTGATAAATAAAGGGTGTGGCTTTATGCAGTTATTGACTGAGAATACGGATTTTACGGTGATAGGGGTAATTGGGCCACCTGGGTTGGAAAGCCCACCATTATGAATGAGCTTTATGGGTTTGATCCATCTTCACCTGGTTTGTCCTTTTTTTTTTTTTTTTTTTCAAAGTAACCTTCGAATTTAATTTAACCATGTTCACACACACACACACACACACACGCACACACAAGTCTTTGAGTATGATTTTGGATGGTTATATTGAAATTTTGTGCATAGAAAAGATGTTTAATTTGCTCAATTAGAAGAACTGCATATATCAAAGTTTCATTCTTAATTATTAGCAAAATCCTACATTGTAGACATGGAATGATGATGTGCTGTTATCATCTACTTGCCTTCTGCTGCCGCTGCTGCTGCTGCTGACATTTGAGTTTGCGTATTGCTGCTTGTTGAATTAGAGTAGTTCGAAAAGGTTTAACCATACAATGTTAAAAAGCAGGAATGCTGCCATCATTTCTTAAACAGTCAGAAGATAATAGAGTTATGGCAAGACATTGTAGCGTAGGCATTGAACCGAGGATATCTGCTGAGTTATACTTCTTGACACTAAGGTTTTTGCTCATAACCTTGTCTTTCGTACCTTATACATTTTTTTTTGTTTGTGTTTTAGTGGGAGATGGTTTATGACTCTATTTCAATAAAAAAAATGTTAAAATGTTACATGGCTTTCTAAGAATCCTCTTGTAGATGTCTTCCATGCTATCAATCTATGCTAATGCATCAAAGCTAAGAACACTATATACTTGAACAAATTAAGCTTAAAGGATGATGGATTTGTGATTTGGCATTTTAAACAGTATTATATATATATATATATATATATATATATATAAAGTCTTGTGGGAAAGGAACAAATCATCAGTAATAACTTTGCAGAAAACTGGGTGTATGCTAAAGCAGCTCACTTCCAATTAGAATAGCAGTTCAATTGATGAAAGTTGGACTTCCAATTTTGGTCATTTTCTAACTCCAGATTGCAGGATGTCTATGTTGTTCACTTTTCTCTAATTTCCGCTCCTTGAATCCCAATAGACTGTAGTTCTCTCAGACCTTCTTATTCTTTAACAATTTTTTTCTGTTTGCAGCCTGTTTTTAGTCCTTGTATATTAGCTGAGATGATGAGACCAGATGGGTCTTCCAGAATATCAGTTTTAAGTGGTGAAAATCTATTTGTTGAGTTAGCTCATGAACTTATGGCTATTCAGGTGACTAAAGAACAACTGCATATTAAAGTTCATCATTGATATAAAACATAACTTTTATGCATAATTTATCATATGTATTCTTTATTTTGTTACGTGTATATCGGATAATCGTAAAATGGTTAATAATTTATAGATTTCTGGGGTGCTGTAAGAAGTCCCTTTAGCTTGGTGTGCTTGTGGCTTCCATTTGTCACATTCTGCTGGTGATATTAGATGGAATTCATGATGATAATATGTGGCGTTTAATGCTGATGGTATTCCTCCTACCCTGGTCTTTGCTCTCATTAATTTGTTGTGATTTATATTGCACCAGAAAGCAATGCCAGTATTTTGTTCATTTCCTAGGCACTTCTCTTGCATTTTCTTTACAGATTATTGATTTTCTTCTTAATTTGTCACCCTGAGGCATTCTGATTGGACTACTTATTGTATATCTTAGTACTGCTTTTGTAGGTTTACCTGTTGAAACATGGCATACCCGATCCATCTTCACTAACATCATTTTTGCAGAGCTGTAATATGGGCCCGACAAAGAAAACAAAGATAAAGTTCTATTCCTGTCTTTGTGCACACGAATTAATCTTTTGCCACTATACTAAAGGATTGCCATCTGGTGCATGGAGGCCATAACTTGGTATTGTAGAAGACTTGAAATGAATTATATGAAGTGTTAGTAAAACACATGATTGACTGAGCTTTTTTCCTCCAAATGGGGCATGCCTTGGGAATATTTTATTAGTTTTCAAGTTGTTCAATGCATTAATTATTCTCAGTTAGTCTTTTGAGAATACATATCTTGATTATACAATACCTTAATTTCATTTATTCCTCTCTATGATCATCATTTACACTTGACTTGGTGCATTGTCTATAATGTGTATATGGTTGGTTCCTCTCTAGACTTGTAAAGTGTGCGCTAACCTATAGAAACATTTGTTTCTCTGTCTAAAAATGGTTGAGCTGTTATCATGAATGAACAATTTCAAAAGAATTATTATTTCACAAAATTCATTGGGTGATTCTTATTCTTGCAATGAAGTGGCACTCACATTCAAAACAATTTTTAGAGACAATACTGATTCAACTTAATGTGTTTGCATAATCATTTGTCACTGGTGTAGCCCATACGTAATTGTTGTTGGTGACATAATGTACTCTGTGACAGCCATATTATAGAACTGGCTGATTGCTTAAAGTCCTATTTTAGAATTAATTGATGACATAAGATATGCCCTCACTCACTATGTTTCATTTTGGGCTTTGAAGTTATCCTATTTTTTCAGTTGAACATTTGTGTGATTCTTTCTTGTTGGTTGCAAGATCAAAATCTTACTCAACTAAAATTTGACGCAAATGAGGAAAGCTCTTTCACAGTATTTCAGCTCCTCTTCATTTGCGAGAGCAAAATGTGGAAACATGGGTAAAGAAAACATCTCTTTTACCAAGGCTGCTACTGCTCCAAGTACTGATGTTCAGGGTAATGCTACGCCACTGAATTTATTTTTTATCCCATCTGAGAATAAAGATGACTTGCAAAGAGCTCAGTAGAAAGTTACTTCTGTGCGCTTTCGAAACTGCGAAATGAGGTCTTGTCTTTCTCTATGACAATCAAGTATATTTTTAATTGGATAGATTATTTAAACACTCATTTTTAACCTCAAAATATACAAATATATAAACTTTATGAGGTTTGTTGTTTCTTCAGGTTTTATCCATCAACTGCCCATCATTTGCAAGAACTGTCTCTGAGCGTGACTGGCTGAAATATTCTGCAAAGATATGGGAACTAGTCAAAAGCTCTGCTATCACTGCCGAGTATAGCCGAACACTTCAAAGTTCAGGTGTGTTTAGGAGGTACTGACCAATGTACTTGGTATTTTTGTTAAAGACGGCACAAAGGATCGTCATCTTCGATGTCATAGTTTAGCCTTTTTTTCAATGCTCCAGAAAAATTGATATACCAGTATTTCAAAGCAATGGAATGAATGGATGTTAAGTTATCGAAAGTCAACTTTATTCTCACCCTCTATCTTTCTCTCTCACACACACACACACACACGCACACGAAGAGTAATTCAGGTAAGATGCTGATAGTTTTCTTCCCTTTTTTCTGTTCGAATAGACTATTAAACCATAAGAGAGAAAAAGACTTTTTGATGATAAACATTATGCTAAAGCTTCATACTACTTGCCATCTCGCAACATCAAGAACCTTGGGCTCACGGCACTGGCCCTTTTATCTTCGGGCATTCTGCAATTTCAATTAAAAACAGCAAAAAAAGTTTTTCCTTTGACATATGTCCAAGCAGTTTTGGAATATCCTCTGTCAACACTAAAAAAGAAAATGGTGAAGTATGCAGTGGTCAGCAATTACCAATGCATAGAGTGTTCTGATGTAGAATTAAATGAAAAGTGGGGATTCAACAGCTAAAATTTTTTTTTCTCGATGAATGATTATTCTTTCAGGATCAAACACAGAAAGCCTCATTTTTTTGGGGAACATTTTGATTTTTGATCTATCAATCCCAGTTTTTTTTTCCATTTTGATCAGTTACATTGAATCAATGTACATATGTATGGGTATTCAATACAAATTCACTACTAAAACACTTAAAATCAACATTAATCATAGATATTTAATTACTGCACTTATAAATTCTATTATAGCATTTTAAATATTCTTACCTTATTGATTTAAAAATAAAAATTATTTCCTTAACCTTCAATCTTCATTTTATCTCTTCTAACCTAGTCTCTACCTACATATGTCCAATTTATTAGATTTTTGTTTTTTCAAATTCCATTATTTCTCGATTATGGTCTAAGACTCCAATTTTTTGAAACCATACAAGATTTTTCTTAAAAAAAAAAAAAAATCTCCACAATCTTGTAACTTAATTTTTCTTATAATGTTGAGTAGATTGCAGTTTTCATTAACTTTATTTGAAAATTCAGATTTTGAAAAAATTCAATAAAATTGAATTTTGTTGAATATTTCTCTAAGTTGAAAAGTATATATTTAGAAGAATTTAATTTTTCTTTTTAAAAAATAATTTTATGAGAGTGAAATTTGATCAAAATCATAGGATTTGAGGAGAATTCGTTTCAATGAAAGATCAAATAAAATTACTTTAATAACTCTGTAACTTATATTGACACCATTGCTTGTTTTAAATAAATAATGATAATTAAGAAAATAAAATGATTTCCATTTATTATAGATGTATTTCAAATAATAAAATTTAATTGAATTTTATTAATTAAAAATTTATTCAAATAAAAAATTGTATTATTAAACTGTAAAATTCTATTAATATATTTTTTTAAATTTTTTCTTTTATGATTTATTCTAAACGAAGCCATTATGTAATTAAAGGATAAAAATCGATAAATATACAAGTGAAGCACTTCATATGGAGAGCATGTTCTGATACTCTCCCTGCAGAAGAAAACTTAGCGAGAAGGGGATGTATTGTAGATACCACGTGCGAATTGGGTGGACAAGCTGGGGAATCGTCGGCACACTTGTTCTTGCATTGGGAATTAGTGAGGGCCATTTGGTATGCCAGTCCGTTACGGTTGGATATGGGAAAGATTATGGGTAGCAAGCAGCATGGGGGAGAAGTAGCCGGTGCAATTTGTTGAGTTCTTGTGTATGGAGGGGTGGTCCATTTGGTTTGCAAATCAGAGTTGTAACAATTGCAAGTGCTGTTGGACTTCTGTACGAATTTCAAGCTGGAAAAGGAGGACAGCAGACACATACAGCTGGTCACAATCTTGTAGTAACCTGGAACCCGCCAGTCGGGGAAGAGTATAAAATGAACTCGGATGCTGCTATCTTTGATGATGGTACGGTGGATTTTGGCTTTATTGTCAGGAATTGTCGCGACAGTGGCTAAACGAGTAAAATAAAAAAGCAGCTTACAATGGCTGGATTATGATGGTGGAATAAGGGAGTTGGAGGTGGAGAGTGATAGCCAGATCGCAATTGATAGATTGAATGGTAAATGCCAAGTTGATAATTATGCAGATTTGATTAATGGTGACATACTGGAAATAGCAGCGGGTGCAAAAGTCTCTAAATTCTTGTTTGTGACAAGAGCAGCCAATAATGTGGTGGCTCATACTTTAGCAAAAGATGCAAGTAGTTGTGATGTGGAACATGTTTGGGTTGACGAGTTCCCAACTGTGACTGAGAGTTCGCTCTCATGTGACTTAAGGATGCTTTCTATTGGTTAATTATATTTTTCTATCTCTTCTCAAAAAAAAAAAAAAAAAAAAGCCTTTGATTATCATTATGGCACTGTAGAATTTGATCATTTATTATTTCAACCACTTATCTAGTTAATAAATTATCAATAATTAATACTTATTTACAAAAATATTTATTACATTTTATCTTTATTATTTATAGTTAAATATATTTATTTATTTTTTTATCTTTTAATACCTTAATTTATTAATAATTATATTTAGAATTTAATAAATTGATAAAAAAATATTTCTTACACTCTTTGATATGATGAGTAGCTTTATTTTTTAAAAAGATCAAACTTTCATATACTCGTTGAATTCTATAAATTTATTTTATTTGAATCAAATCAAAGTAAATATTTTTATTTTTGACTAAAATTAATTATTTTTATACAAATTAATTAATAAATTTCATAAATTTTTATTTAAAATTAATCTCATTTTACATAACATGCTTTTATTTTTATTTTTTTATCAAAATATTGTTAACATTTAAAATTTTTTTAAAACTATATAATCTACTATGAATGAAAGAGTTTTAATTTCTTTTATC
>CATIWR010093594.1:0-24728 GCA_949677035.1 Omphalea diandra | reverse complement strand
TAAGTTGGGTGTGAGCTTGAAAACACCATTGACTTAGTAAAATACCCAATTGAGAGATTGGGGAGTGGACGTAGGGATTGTTTTGCCCGAACCACTATAAAATCTTTGAGTCCTTACTATTCTTTCTTCTTCTCTTCATCTTTATTTTAAATTTTTATACACAAATTCAACCCCAATTCTTGGTGCCTAGGGACAACAAGATATATATATATCATGAGAGAAAAGAAAAAGAAAGGAAAAAGTAAGTAAAGAAAAAAAGAATAGAAATATCATGTTTTAAGAAATATTTTGAAATTAACTATCATATTTTAGTCCTTAGAATTCAATGTGCTAATAACGTAAGTTTAAGATTTTTAATATATTAGAGTGACACAATAAAAGCTATAATGGAAGCCTTAAGCCTTAATGTCCCTATTGGTATGATCCAAAATCTGGGTCATGACATTCTCGATTGGTGAGGCAATCATCCGGGCATTCCCTCATTTTGCGGCTCACAAGAGGACAATACTGTATTGCAATACTTGAGGCACAATTGCTCACTCTAAGAAGAGACTTATAAACTTGCCCCCATAATTAGGTTCTTAAGCGAGCCTGAGTTGCTAAGTTCACTGGTTTGGAGCTTATTGTAGTTAATGAGCTAGATCCTTTCTTTGGTAGTATGGTAGAGACAAGTGTGGCCTCCCTTATTGGCTCCATGATGGCTTTGAAGATTACCAAGTTTGCAAGCATGTTTGAGCTAGTTGACATGACCCATGTGAGTATTATTTCTCTCGTTCTTATTCTTTATTTGTTGTTTGCATTTATTGACTTTGTCCCCTTCTTAATGATCCCCTGTATCTAGTCTAAGGTGATGTTCAACCTAATAGCTACACTAAAGAGGATTGTGATGTAGTAAACTCATGAAATCTAGGTTAGTAAAATGCAAATCATGTATGCATGATATTATTTGTGTCTCATGTGTGCATTCATGCCCTATCCATCTTAACCCTCATGCATTTTACAGGAGATGGTCCATTGTCACGCTCAAGAGCTCAAGGAGATGCAAAACTAGCTAGCAAAGCTTTAGGCCTGCATAGAGCAGAAGGCACACATCGAGTAGAAAGGCTATATGGGTACATCTTAGGAGGAGGATAAAGATTGAGCCAACCACTATCACCCATTCTTACTTAGTTCTTAGGATTTTTCTTTTTCCATCTTTGGAACATTTTGATATTTTGGAAATGTAGGATGATTATTGTGTGAATTTTAAGGCTCTTTTCTTTGGATGTTGCTTTGATAATTAGGAGCTTAGGGAATTCTTTTGGGGGTGATCCCACTTTCATTATATTAAATTACAACTCTTTTCTTTGATATGATGGCCATTTTTTTTATTCTAACATTTTATTTTGTGATTTGGATATGTAATTATATAATCTCGACTTATTTGCACATGTAAACCTCCTTAAAGTAGGTATGAAATGATTCAGATGCCTAAAATGTTGGGAACACTCCACTAAAGAATCTATAGAATAAGTGGGTTGTACATACCATTAAGTTATCTATACAAATTAATACTTGTTTGTAGAGACAACTTAAGAAATCTGTACAACCAAGTATTGTTGTATATATTTGTCAACCATTATTCACCTTCTCTTACCTCTATGAATACCCCTTCCTTGATTTTCACACCTAGAATTATTATTTTTACATTTCCCAACATAGCAAGATAATTTTTGAAATCATTTGTAGCCATAATTGGTTCGATTTTCCTGGGTGGCTATCAAAGCCCTTCAATACCTTTCATTTGTTCGGATCAACATGGATTTTCTTCGAGTAGCTTAGGATTTATGCAATCCCATCACCTTTTTTTTTTTTTTAACTTTGGATATATTGAGATCTGCCCCTTGCTAGAAAAATTTAGCACCATTCTCGACTGTTGAATTATCGGTGGCGACCAGATTGCACTGCCATATTTAGATTACCCACACATCTGGAAAATGATGAAATTATTTGACTTACGCTATGATGAAACGCCTATGTACACTTTGGGAGAAAAGTAAATCCTTACATCTTCATTTCTCACCCTTCATTTCTCTAAAGGTCATGCTCGAGTAGTGCAAGCTTGCATCTTAGCGATAATCTTAATGGAGAAGTTTCTACTACGGAAGGACAATGGAGAAATTGACTTGCAAGTCCTACCTTTTATCAAAGAAATTGAGCTAGTAAAAACACTAGTCTTAATAATCTTGGTGAGACTATAGTAGGGTTAGACAGAATGTTACTTGACATTAGTGAATCTTTAAGTGGGAGTCTATTATTACTTCAACTACTATTTTCTTTTTAAGCCTCTTATTGTTATCTTTTACTTATTTTGTTCTTCTTTTATTTTCTTTTATTTTGTTCTTTTTTACCCTAACTTTTATCTAAATCACTTTTGTGGGTTTTTAATTTAACGAGCTTCTTATTTTTGCTTAGGCCACCTTCTTGAGTTTTTGACCTAATTAGCTATTTTATTATTTTTTATTTTATTATTTTTCTTCTATTTTTTTTTCCAGATATGGTTGTAAGAGGAAATAGGTTTATTGGAGGCTTTAATTATGGATGCTAGGTGATATTTCTTGCAACACCACTCAAACTATCATCTGTCAAGGCCTGCCTCCATTGCGGTCGAATGGACTAAGTTGTTGTCTCATATCAGTGACTCTTATATTTATTGGACTTGCCCTTGGTAGAGGCTGACTAGTATCACTTTGAGGACATATAGTGATCATTCTATCTTTGTCATCTAACACTATTTATGATCCGACTAGAGTTTGTCATCAATTTGGGGGTCGTATAAGATGCACTGGGCTTTCTTCCATCCTTTATCAAGGTACCTTTGACCCAACTTTTTCTAGATAAAATAGAGGCTATTTAGGCTAATTACTACATCTATCACCTCTTTTTTTTTTATTAAGGCCTCTGCCTCTGATGATGTTGACTTTGAGGCTTTGTTAAACAACAGTTAGTGGCATAAAACTCTTATCAAACATTTGCAATCAACAATGAGCATAGGGAGAAAAAGAAACTTGTATTTCATTTAGTTTAAAAAAAAATGTCTAACAAAGGTTGCTTTCATTATGCAAATGCATTTCTTTTTTATATTATGCTAGTCATGAAACATTACTACTTTCACATTATATATTAATCGAATGCATGGTCATGACTTTTAATAATGGTACATTAGATCATCTGATCATCTCATTTAATACCTCTAACTTATTAGCTTCTAGTCTTTCATCTTTACTCCCTAACTATTATCTCTTGTTCTATAATTTTTTTGTTAAATTTCCTAGTAGTTGTTCACACTCTTTTGACTTTTACTTTCATCTATAATATATTTTATTCTTTAATATTTATCTAAGTCGCCCTTTCTAGTTTTCAACTTAGAGAGCTCATCTTTTCTTTTTTTCTTTTTGTGCTTTAACTTTTCCCTAAGCTGCCCTTCTAAGTTTTCAACTTAGCAAACTCATTATACTTTCCTCACTTCTCCATGTGAAGTACTTCTTCAACCTATCCACGTTCACCGACTTAGAGAATTCATTCTCATCCATGTCTAATAGCTTTATGGCACCACTTAAATAAATTTACTTGACCACATAAGAACCACCCCAACTTAGCTTGAATTTTCCTTAGGGATCTTGAACTTACAGAGTTATTACCTTTAACACTAGGAAATTAACCTTTATTGTGCTTGACTCGGCTCTTTTGTTGAAGGTATGTGCCATTATGGTTGGGTATATGGTAGAGAGCTTTCAATCTCTTCTCATCAAACAAAGTTAGTTATTCAAATCAATTCCTTACCCACTGGTACTCAAGGATCTTTGTTTCAACCAATACTTGAAGAGATTTCATCTCCATCTCCATTAGCAATACTGCTTCCTTCCTATATATTAAGGAGTACAATATCATTCGCATTGATGTTCTAGCTATGTATTGGTACTCCTACAATGTAAAAGGCAATTTCTTTGACAAGTCCTTGTAAGTGTCCACCATCTCAGTAAGGATATTCTAAACATTTTTGTTGGCAGCCTCCACCACTACATTTACTTGCAGTCTATAAAGTGATGACTTGTGATGGGTCACCCCATACTTTTTGAAGATTACTCTAAGCTTACTTTGAAAATGTACTTCATTATCTATCATAATATGATGAGGTACCTTATAATGACAATTCATGTTCTTTTATAGGAATTGGGCCATTTGTTTTGCCTCTAACTTGCTAAAAGATTTAGCTTCCATCCATTTAGAGAAATAGTTGATCGCAACTGCAATATACTTATTATTGGGTTTTATCAAATGAGCATAGAAAAAAATAGAAAATTTTCTATATATGAAATCTACTAAGAAGTCAATTAAATTAATGAGAAAAGATGTGAAACCTATCGATTCAAGCAAGAATCTCAGATATATTGGAAGGCAGAGAGGAAGTTTACATCAGTGACACCCTACCTCGAGCTTAGTGTCAAATCTAAACATTACCAAAAGGTTAACATCCTTTATAGGTATGCACATGAGTCCAAAAGGTTAACGTCCTTTATAGGTATGCACATGAGTACTCTATCTCTAAATTGAATAGTATGCTACTAGCATTAGGGTTTTCCTCTCTCTAAAACATTTTCTGAAAAGTAACGTGAATGTTCACTACTTTTTAAGAAAACATATTTATATCTTAATAGTTAAGATATTTATGCCAACTCTGCATGTTAAAAGATATAGATAAGATAATATCTTATCTTATTTTAACGTTTAGAATAAAATGGGTATCTATGTATATAGGACAATATCTCTAATTATCTCATCTAGAGAAAACAGTAAAACAATTTCACCTTTAGGTCTAATATAAGTTTGCAAACTTATAGGTTCACATAATGTTGGTGTAGCCCAAAACTTATTTCTGGCCCACAAGTCATTAGTGGCCTCTAGCAAGATATTATGACTACCAAAATTATGAGAAGGTTAATAATCCAACCCAACATATCTTATAAATACTATTATAATCCTTTTGTCATAGTATAGCTTAATTGAATAGAAGACATAGATCATGTTATCCTTATATAGTTCAAATATTTCTCGATCTCCAGGTAGACTGATGGAAATGACATTGACAACCTCTATTAATTCACTTTTGGGATGATCATGCAATCTCTTTGGTCTAACTTATTGAGGGCTCAAAGATATATTTCTTATAAATATATGAGGGACAAATTCCTTCTCAATCACTCATATTCCTCTATATGATTTACTTCATGTCCATTATTAGTCTATATGATCATCTTATTAAAGATAATGTTGGACCATATTAAAACATGAAGTTTATCATATTGGAACCCATGGTGATTTTCAAGTCAGAGGATTAAGTTAATACTATTAAATAAGAATCACTTATAACAATTTATCCATGTAATATTCTCATAGCAGTTAGTCCAATACAATATTTCTTAAACATGTATCTATGTGTTTGACTTAATATACCATATCCATGACCAATAAAACATAGTCATCAATAAAAAAAAAATATTAGTCTTCATTCATTATTATTCCAATAATAATGATCGACTAGGGACAATTTAAAATACAATTTTCTACACTTATAGGTTTTACTATCAAGTCACATATTTGATGATTTTAAGCATAGTTAAATTTTCAGGGAATTTATCATTTAGTTATAAATACTACATAATAAAGATATTTAATAAAAATGCAACCATGAAATTAATAAAATATCCATTACAAAATTGGCCTAAGGCATATAACTAAAACTTATGTCCCCTTCCAAAAGCTAGTTTAATTTTCCCAATCATGTTAATGCCACATGTTGTGAATGACTAGGGTGAAGTCAAATTTTGCAGCTTTATCGTAGGTCAATGATTTAGGCTGCCATAAACTTGGCACTTATGGCATCTTCTTGCAATTCTGATGCAATCTTGTTCCACGGTTGTCTAGTAATAACTATCCTCAAAATCTTTCTTGTTATAACCTTTCTATTCATATGAAGACCATATGCCCTTGCATGAACTTCTTTCATCACCGTACTTGCTCCCTCTTCTATCAAACATCTTAGATGGATTTCATCCATCATTTGTTTGTACATCATGCCACCATAGACAAGAAATTATGAAGCTAGCTTTTAAATTATGTCCCTATGCTTCTTTTTAGCCCCTTAGGGGTATTCACCATTCTCCAAGTATATTTGCCCATCATAATACTAGAGAAGATTCTCCATAGTTGCTTGCATTACTTTTTCATTGACATAACATGGTATTATGGACTTAAAAATGATTAGTGGCTTCATCTGCATCTTTTTAGGCCTATCCCAAACACTCACCTAAGTAGCCAAGGCATTAGCCATTACAGTTTCTTCCCCTGAAATATGATGGAATATGACCCTTTAGAAATTCTAGGTTAACCTCTTTAGATGTTTCAAATATGGGCTCAAACATTCTTCTTTCAATTTCCATTCATTAGTTATCTAAGAAATGACCAGTAGTGAATCCCTAAATACTTTAGTAATTTTAATCCTCATATGGATTAATGATTCTAGCCCAAATACATAAGCTTCATGCTCAGCCATACTATTGATTACCCTAAAGTCTAGCTTCTTAGCCATTGGGAACAACTCTGTTTTTGGTTAGACCAAAATTAAACCTACAACAACCACTTTCTTGTTTACTTTTCCATCAAAGTGCATTCTTCACCCCTTAGAGTTCTATTGCTTATAATCTTTCATTGGGGAATTAAGGAAGCTCAAATTCACTGTTTACGATTGGTTATTAGGCTAGGTTTTATGCAACTGTTCTTCCTTTAATCACCTTCTTAGTTATATATTTGATGTTGAATTTTGTCAAAAGTATGATCATTTTATTAATTTTCTAGTCAAGGGGGGAGCTCATGCATGTACTTAACTAAATCAAACTATGAAACTAGTTCAACTAAATATGACTAGAAATAGTGCTTTAACTTTTTCATATTCCACATTAGTGATAAACAAGACTTATATTTGGTTATACTTTTCCTTGTGAGAAAGCAATTTTTGCTAAGGTAGTACGCGGTGTGCTCATTCCCAAAATTGCTCTTACAAAGCTTTCTTCCACTATCAGGTATAAGATTAATGCCTTTCCTTGCTTTAAGTACCATAACACTAGCATACTTGATATATACTTTTTTATTTTCTTGAAGGCCTTTTGTCATTATTCCTTCCATACCACTAGTTGATCCTTCCTTAACAACTTGAAAATAAGTTCACATCTATGAGTTAGTATAGCTATGAACGAGTGATGTATTGGAGAAGTCCTAAAAATCCCCTAACCTCTTCCTCTGTGTTCAATGCAGGCATATCCTGAATGGCCTTTATATTATTCGAGTCCACCTCAGTACCCTTCTCACTTATTGCATGTCATAACAGTTTGCCTAATATAACTCTAAATACACACTTCTTAGGGTTGAGTTTGACATTTTATTAATTCACTTTTTTAAGAATTTCTCTAATGCTTTAAAATGTCCATCCTATGTTTCAGACTTCACCATTATGTTGTCAACATATATCTCAACTTGTTTTTGGATCAAGTCATGAAACAAAGCAGTTGCCATCTGCTAATAAGTTACTCTAGTGTTTTTCAGACCAAACGACATCACTTTATAGTAGTACGTGCCCATTTGGTGATGAAAGTCATCTTTTACTTTATTCATGATAATTATAAGAATCTAATTGTAACTAGAAAATCCATCTATAAAAGAGTATATAACACAAGTCGCAACACTATATACCAACACATCAATATGGGGCAAAGGGAAATCATCCTTACGGCATGCCTTATTCAGGTTTTTATAGTCCACACATATCCTTAGTCTTCCATCCTTCTTCAGCATTGACACTATGTTAGCCAACCATTCATGGTAATTGACTACCTCTAAGAACTTAACATTAAATTGTTTTGCTATTTTATTATTTACTAATTGGGCTTATTCTAGTCTCATGCTTTAAAGTTTTTGCTTTATCGATCTTATATGAGGATAAGTTGAAATCTTATGTTGAACTATCCGTCGATCAACCCTTGGCATATCCTCATATGTCTAAGCAAAGACTCGTTGATACTTCTTAAGTAATTGTTCAAACCTCCTCTACTCTTCAACAATGGCATCATTGATAATGAGTAAGATTTTTAGATTATCTTATGTGTCAAGATTAAATGTAGTAGTATAAATAAAATTAATATTAAATATGTTAAATATGATCATAAAATGATACATGCCATGCATACTACCATTAGGAAACACATCATACAAGTAATTAAAATCATCATTCATTACCTTAAACTTAGAAATAAATACATTATCACGCTTAAAAAGACTAAAGACAAGAACATCAGAGGCATCAAGAAACATAGGCTCTTTAAGAGGGGCTATTAAAGCTTCTTCAACATTAGTCTTCGTTAGATCTTCCTCATCTTCACCTTTATTTCCATTAGCTATTTCAAAAGTGACATTTGAGTCACTATTCATTTGTTCAGAACAATTTCTTTCCCACCTTTAACACTAGATACAGTCTTCAAAACCTTTTCAAAGTCCCGCTTCATTTGATCATCCTTGAGCTCAATCTTTATAAAGCTTTCCTATAATATTAACTTATCCATCTTTACCTATCCCATCTCAGATGATTGTCCCTATATGGCTCCATATTCTCTCAGATCCTTAATGGAATTTGCAATAATCTTCTCAATATCAGCCAAGTTAAACCCTATATACTTTCTTTCAGCAAAATCACAAGGTCCAATCTTTCTCCATTCTGAATCTTTGTAAGGCACTTCGAGTTCTACTTGAACACTTGTTTTCCCTTAACTAGGTCCCTTGTCTCTCATAACTTTTGGTCTAACAAATATTGTTCATATTCCTTATTAAACATCTTAGGCTTATCTTTCCACGACCAAACTATTTGAGGGCTGCAAAAGACTGCATATTAAACTTTCTCTTGATCTTTTGCTGCCTATATAACTTATTTCCATTTATTGTTTTTATTTTTTTCTTGCCTTATTCATCAAATGAATCTCAATAATTGTAGTAGCCAACTTCCACACTTCCTAACTGCATATGAAAGAATGCTTTTTCAAGGTCGTCCATAGGGTTAGAATTTGCTTGCTTCTCATTTTCCTCAATTTTTTCCTCATCTATCTATCCAACCACTTATCTTTCTTTCATAAAGAAATCAAATAAGGGACCTCATAAATCTTGTACCAAATGCTTATATTACTCCCCTCGATAACCTAAGCCCTTTTAGTAGTCTATGTAGGAATCTCTAGAAATTCAAGCGCACTTATTGAGTTCTTTCCTAACCCTTTACTGGGAAGAAAATTCACATTCTTCATGATGTTTGCCACCTTAGGTCAACCCATTTATCCATTACCCCTGCAACTTGAAAGCCTCTAAGATATAAAATAACCACACTCAATATTGACATTATTTCCCCTACTTCGGTGGAAATGGTGTTGATCTAATATGAATAAAGTTGGATTGATCCTTACCCTTATGCTTGATTACAGACTATTCAAGAATCAAGAAAAAGTTTAATCTTCAAATCCTAACTGGATCTTTAGAAAATCTTTTTTTAGTAACTTAAGTTATAAAGATTTAAATTATGCCAACTCAAATCCTAAATTAACTAAGCAATTCAAGATTAGAATTAACAAGTTTGTGAAATTATGGAGCCTTCACTTATCAATATCACTAAGTCCTTTTAAGAACTCAAGAAATGAAAATTCTCATAAGCAAATATGCTAAAAGAAATAATAATGATCTGATTTTATTGATGACCAAATGTGGGGTACAAACATCCTTCACAAAGTCTTAAAGAAACCCTAAAAATTTTGCTTAATTCAACCTATCAATGCCTTCGACAAATTTGATAATCCTAAAGTACTAAGGATTAATAATCCTAAAACGATATGGAAAACTAAAAGAACTAATGGAAATGGCTAATATAGGTTCAGGCTAGCTTACTTCTAACTTTAAAACACCTTAATTTAAGTTACTTATAAAGGTAAAAGAGCTCACAAAGAATCTTAAAAACACTAGCTAAGGTATTTGGCCAATGGGAAAGAATCCTTAAGGAATTAGAAAAACCATGCCAACTAAGCAAATCTTGGTCTTGCGGGCTTGTAGGCTTTGTCTTCTTATTCAAACTCATCATGGGCCTTTATGTCTAGAATTTTGTTTAATAGTGTAGAAAGAATTGGACCTTGGTCATGTTCATATGTTGGGCTCCATTGGATCAAGTTTAAAGCTCCATTGAAAGTGCCTAAGCTCTAACCATCTTCTAATTAGGCTTCATGCATCTTTTGGTCTTTCTGGGCTAATCCAATTAAAACTCCTTATTACATGAATGCTTTAGTTGCCTCTTTGAATTTCTTAAGCCTTCCTCTTGTAATTGGGCCTTAAAGTTGAAGTGGATCCTTTATAGGCTTCCCTTAGTTGCTTGTATCATTCCCTTCTTCCTTAAGAGGATTTATCCCCGAATCAGATACCTTCATCAAAGTCAAAAGGAGATAAATTAGTAAAATTAAAAGTAAAGCTAACATTATAATCACCAGGAAAGTCTATCTTATAAGCATTATCATTAACCCTTTTCTAAAACTTGAAAGGTCCATCATATCTCTAGGGTTGAGTTTGCTTTTCCTAAGATTAGGAAACCTCTCTTTCCTAAAGTGTGCCTAAACCTAATCTCCCAGTTCAAATACAACTCTATGTCTTCCCTATTTATGTTCTTAGTAACTTATTCATTCCTTTTTTTCAAAATTCAAATGCACCTTCTCATGCAATTGTCTAATAAAATCATATTTCTTTTTACTTTTCATATCCACACACAATTTGAAGAAATAAGGGATAAATCAAAAGGAATCAATGGTATAAATCCATAAACAACCTTAAAAGGGAAATAATGTGTAGAAGAATCACACTCCTATTATATGCAAATTCTATATGTGGAAAACATTCCTCCCAAGACTTCAAGTTCTTTTTTATCAAAACTCTCAAAGTTACCCTATAGTCCTATTCATAACCTCAGTTTGACCATCAGTTTATGGGTTGTGTGAAGTAGAAAATAATAACCTGATCCCTAATTTGCCCTATAATGTTTTCCAAAAGAAGCTAAAAAAATTATGTATCCCTATTACTAACAATAGTTCTAGGCATACCATGTAACCTCACAATCTCTTTGGAAAACAAATTAGCTATGTTAATGGCATCATCAATTTTATGACATGCGATAAAATGAGCCATCTTATAAAATTGATCAACAACTATAAAAATAATATCATTACCATGTTTAGACCTTGGTAAAGCCAAAATAAAGTCCATAAAAATATTAATCCAAGGCATACTAGGAATGGGTAAAGGCATTTAAAAAAATATTTTTACATGCAACACATTTATCATAAAATTTTTACACATCAATTTGCATATTAAGCCAATAAAATTGTTAATGCAATGCATTTGAAGTCTTTTACATGACAAAGTGCCCCATTAGCCCACCTCTCTGGACTTCCCTAATAAGTAACTAACACAAAGAACTCTTAGGCACATAAAGTTTTTTATCCCTAAACAAGTATCCATTAAGCCTCAAGTAGTTTTGAAAAGTACCTTTTTCACAATTTGTAAAGACATAACAAAATCATGGTCATTAATATTCAAATCTTTGATAAACTCAAATCCAAGCTATTTATATCTAAAAGACAAAGATGAGTCTACATTTGAGATAACGTATCAATCACTATATTATCCTTACCTTGTTTATACCATATGACATATGGAAAAGACTCAATAAATTCACTCCATTTAACATGTCTTTTATTTAACTTTTGTTAACCTTTAATAGACTTGAAAGACTCAAGATCCATATGGATTACAAATTCCTTAGGCCAAAGATAATGTTTCCATGTTTGCAAATCCCTAACTAATCCATACATCTCCTTATCATAGGTTAGGTATTTTAATGTAGACCCACTAAGTTTTTCATTAAAATATGCAATAAGCCTCCTTTCTTGCATTAGAATAGTTCTAATGCCCAAACCTAAGGCATCACTTTCAATTTCAAAACTATTAGCAAAATTAGGCAAAACAAATAAAGGCACATTACTTAATTTAGATTTTAACAAATCAAAAAGCCTTTTATTCGCTTCCCCTATTGAAATCCAACACTTTTCTTTATAATTTCAATTAAAGGAGCTGTAATTATACTAAAATCCTTTTCAAACCTCCTATAAAAAGTTGCCAAACTATGAAAAGATCTTACCTAGCTTATATTGGATGGAATCAACCATGATTGGATAACACTTACCTTTTCTTCATTAATTTCAATTCCATCTTTGCTAACTACAAATCCTAAAAAAATAAGTTAACAAGTACAAAAAAAACAAACACTTTTTAAAGTTAAAATACAACTTTTCCTTTTGTAAAACATAAAAAACTAACCTAACATGCTCTCGATGCTTTTCTAAAGACTAAGAATAAATAAGAATATCATCAATATAAACAACTACAAATTTACCTAAGTATGCACATAAAATATGGTTCATCAATCTCATAAAAGTACTAGAGGCATTAGTTAGCCCAAAAGACATAACTAACCATTCATGCAATCCATATTTAGTTTTAAAAGCAATTTTCCACCCATCCCCTTCACACATTCTAATTTTATGACAACCACTTTTTAAATCAATTTTTGACAACAAGCAAACATCATGCAATTCATCTAACATATCATCTATCCTAGGAATTGGATGTCTATATTTAATAGTTATTTTGTTAATTGTCCTACATTCAACACATATACATCATGAACCATCCTTTTTAGGTACATGTGATAGTGGAATGACAAATAGACTCATGATTTCCCCTATCAAACCTAATTGTTCTTCAATCAACGCACATACACCATGAACCATCCTTTTTAGGTACAAGTGATAATAGAATGACACATAGACTCATCTTTCCCCTTATCAAACCTGTTTATAAGCTCTTTAACTTGCCTTTCAAGTTCATTTGTCTCCTCAAGATTGCTTTTATAGGCTGGTCAATTTGGAATTTTAGAGCATAGGATAAAAGTCAATTTGATGCTCAATACCTCTTAAGGGTGGCAACCTTTTAAGCACCTCCACAGGAAATAAATTTACAAAATCATGCAATGAACAAATAAAACAACTAGGAAAAAATTTGGTTAGATCATTATTAAAAGAAAAACAAGTTAGACCATTATAGAAAAACATAGTCATGGGTGTTTTGGCTAGCAGAGCTTTCCTCATATCACTCTATTTTACATAAAAAGTCTTTTTCACACCCTCTCCTTTTGCCCCCTCATGTTTCTCGTAGGCATCCATTATTTTCTCATTTTTTTCACTATAATCTCATACCCCTAATTGGTTTTCCCATAAATCTCTTTTTATCGCGTTAGTTTTTCTTTTCCTTGGTAAAACGCTCTTTCTTTCTCTTAAAATTTTTTGATCTTCATAACTTTGAGATGAAGATATAATAGATAATACAATATGCTTGCTGCCGAAATCAAATTCATAAGTATTAGAATACCCATCATGTTTGACCCTCCTATCAAGTTGCCATAGATACCCTAAAAGTATATGACTCACTTGCATAAGAATCATATCACATAAATTTGCCCATAGTTAATGCAATCTTAACTTGCTTAATAACTTTTACTTCCCACTATCATTTAACCAACACAAGTTATAAGGTTTAAGATGTTTCAAGGTTAGTAATTTCATCTTTCAATAAGATAGGTAATAGCCGCATTAGTGCAACTACCACTATCAATAAGAATAAGATAAAGATTACCATTCATTCTACATCTACAATGGAAAATATTTTATTTTTGGTCTTGATCATCCTTAAATTGGCCACTTAAAGAACATCTAGTCACAAACATATCTTTATTACTTAACTCATTGAGGTCCTCAAAATCATCCATATCACTGGCATCCTCTAAAAAGGGCATCTTGGGGTCGATTTTAATGCCATCTTCCTCATCATCACTAATAATTTTCCCATTATGCATCACCATATTTCTTTTGTTAGGGCAATCATGTGTCATGTGTCCTCTCATTTGGCACTTAAAAGAAATAATGACTTGGTCTTTTAAGGGGTTCGACCTCAGCACCAGTGTTGAGCTTCCCTTCTTCCTTCTTAGTTGGTTCAACCTTAAACCCATTGTTGGGCTTATCACCACTTTTAAACTTATTAGTCTAAGAAATAAAATTGAAATTAGGACTAAAAGGCTTACCCTTTTATTGCTTCTCCACCATAATTACAAGGTGATACAAATCCTCTAAATCTTTATATGGCATCAACTCCACTTGATTTGTAATCTCCGTATTAAGCCCAACAAGAAAATGTGCCAAGGTTTGCTCCATAGGTTCTTCAATCTTAGCCTCAATCAAATTAATTTCTAACTCTTTTTAATACTCCCTCAGACTCTTATTTCCTTATACAAGCCTTTGCAATTTGTTATGTAAATGCTTAAGATGACCTTTTTCATCTCTATCTAAGTACAAATAGAATCATCCTTACATCTTTCTAGTATACATAATTTGATCCCATCATACAAGAGCATAATCTACACATTTAATAGCTGCAAGCTTAACTTTCTTTTAACTTTCTTTTCTTCACTATAATTATGAAAATAAAAAATAAAATCTATTTTCTTTTTCCATGATAAAAAAACCTTGGGGTCACTATAGCCATTGAAAGTAGGAATATTATCTTAATGCCACTTAAATTGCCATGTTGCTTGTTTGACTTTTGGGAAAGTTCCTTAATGGAATCATCCTCTTCATCATCATTCAAGGTTCTCCTATGCCTTGGTAGTCTTGGATTGGCACGAGTTGCATTGGAATTAGAGGCATTGGTTTATTGGTTAGTTTTTATCTTTTCCATTTTGTTCATCAATTTCCTTATTCTTGCATGCATATCTCTTTCCACCTTTTATATGGAATAACATAGGCTCATGAGGAACAGCTTCAATTCGGGATCCTTGTCTGCTTCTTTCAAATCTTCCATGGCTAGTAAATGATAAAAGAAATCTTCACTAAATACTCCCTCACATGTTTACACTTAATTGGTGGTACTCACACTCATGTTTAACTCAAAATAGGCTTTTACCCCCTTTTAAGCTCATCCCTCTTGCCTTTTTCCTCTCAAAATTTATTTTTTAAAGTTCTTTGAGGACTAAGCTTACTTTATATCAAATTAAGCTCAATCAAATCATAAACAAGTAAAAACTAAACTTAAAATAACTTAGAAAATAAAGGAATGAAGAAGAACATTATTAATTACAAGAAACAAATCTCTAAAGAACTAATTGTACTTTAAAGATTAAAAGGGGTTTAAAAGTTGCAAGTGGGTGTTTTAAACTCAAAAAATGACAAAAAAATAAAACTTGGGCCAAATTGGCTTTAAAATAAATTGTTTGCAATTCTAGCTTTCTTTTTATCTTTTTTTTTTCTTTTTTGACGTTTCTTTTTTTTAAAAAATATTTGGAAGCTTAAAAATTGAATTGAAATAGACAAATCACAAAAACAACTCAAAGATTATAAGGAAACACAAAGAAGCTGAATTTTGAAGGAATAGGGGTATTTTTATAATTTTACCCTTGCTTTTGAATTCTATGGTCTGGTTCAACCCTAGATACCCATAAACAGATTAAACACAAAATGAAATGAATTGGAACAAAAAATAATGAAGAAATTACAAGTAACAAGCAAATTTTCAAATTTCCTTAATTTTAGGAAATTTTGCAAACTCCTTAAATTTTAAGAAATTTCTTGAGAGACAATGTTCTAATCTACAATTAAACATAAAAAAAGTGTTAATCTGCAAAGGAAATATATTGGAATGGAAAGAAATAAAGAATTCCACTAGAATAAGAAAACTAGCTTATTTTGCAAGGTTCCTTAATTTAAGAAAATTTTGCACATGTATGCGATTTTGATGGACTTTTTTTTTTTTTTATAAAATTTAATATGGAATGATGAAACAAGCTAATTTAATGATTGAAAATGAAAACAAATAGAATGGAACTCAATTGATGAAGCAAAACTGAATGGGTGTTATAGATAGTGCAAATTGCAAGTTTCCTAAATTTTAGGAAATGTTATATGTAATGTGATTTCAAATAGAATTTGTTGATGATTTTATGTCATATGATAATGGAAAAAATTAATTTAATAATGGAAGAGGATGAAAAATATATTAGAACACAATGAGCTAGAGGGAACTGAATTGAGAAGAACAAGAAGAAAGATGCAAGTTTGATGTTTTAATCCCAATCCAATGCAAGAATAAAGCAAGAACCAAAAAAAATAAATTAATTAAAGATACCTTTGATCTTGAAAACCTTCGTTATGATACAAACAAGGTTGGATTTGATCGGTACCCACATGCTTGATTACACAAGTTCCAAGTCTATTCAAGTATCAAGGATAAGTTTAATCTTCAAATCCCAAGTAGACCTTTAGAAAACCTATTTTTAGCAACCTAAGTTATAAATATTTAAAATGTGTCAACTCAAATCCTAAATTAACTAAGCAATTCTAGATTATAATTAATAATTTTATGAAACTATGGACCTTCACTTAATAATCGCATCAAGTCCTTTTAAAAAACTAAAAATAATAAAACTCTCATAAGCAAATATGCTAAAAGAAATAATAATGATCTAATTTTATTGATGACAAAATATAGGGTATAAATACCCTTCACAAATTCTCAAAAAAATCCTAAATATTATGTTTAATTCAACTTATCAATGCCTTGGCCGAATTTGACAATCCTAAGGATTAATAATCCTAAAGCAATATGAAAAACTAAAAGAATTGATGGGATCAGCCAATGTAGGTTTGACCAAGCATACTTTTAGCCTTAAAACACAATAATTTAAGTTACTTATGAAAGTTAAAGAGCTCACAAAGAATCCTAAAAACACTAGCTAAGGTATTCGAACAATGGGAAAGATTCCTTAAGGCATTAGGAAAACAATGCCAATCAAGCAAATCTTAGAAGATCTTGGTCTTATGGGCTTGTGGGCTTTGTCTTCTTATTCAAACTCATCTTAGGCCTTTATGTCTATACTTTGGCTGAATGGTGTAGAAAGAATTAGGCCTTGGTCATCTTCACATGTTAGGCTTTATTAGATTAAGTTTAAAGCTCCATTTGAAGTGTCCAAGCTCCAAGCATCTTCTAATTGGGCTTCACAGATCTTTTGGTCTGTTTAGGCTAATCCATTTATTGCATGAATGCTCTGATTTTCTCCTTGAACTTCTTAAGCCTTCCTCTTGTAATTGGGCTTTGAAATTGAAGTGAATCCTTTTGTATGCTTGCCTTGGCTATTTGCATAATGATCTCTCCCTTATAAGGAATCTTAACCTTATAGTGCATGGTAGATAGCACACTTCCTAATGGATGATATTATCATAACCTAGATTTTGGATTGTACTGGTGCTAGGGAACGATCAAAACCTGTAGCAAGCCTAATTACTCATGAGCTTTCTAATACCTTGAATATGAAATTTATACTGATTGGCCTATAAAAATTTTTAGATTTCATTTGCACCATTTGGATTCCTAGGATAATTTAAATAGGAGATAGGGATTCAAGTTAAGATTGATCTCAAACATTTCATAAGAACACTTTTTTATATTATATTATACCCATTTAATTCATTTCTTATCATGTCATGAGCAGGGGAGTCTAGACTTAATAGTCGATTCCTTTTTATTTTTTCTTTTACTTACCTTTATTATATAACATCATTGAGCATAAAACTCTCCCATTTAGATAATCTTAGAATCAAGGGTCCACTTAAGGTCACTCTACCTATAACATTCCTTACATTATCTTAAGCATTCAACATTTATCTAACATAGGCCATAAATCTTAATATGCCTCAACATAGGCCATAAATCCTAATATGCCTCAACATCTTTTTCGTTTATCATGCAACATAACCATTTTACGCTATATTAACCTTAGACATAAACATATCACAATATTTATAACTTACACTTTATGAATATTACTAAGAATAAAAGATATACTTAACATTTTCTTAATACATTTATAACTCTTCCAATTATACATCATTATTGTAGGCAACGATAAAGAAATAATATAGTTCCATGACAATATTTGATATATAACTTAAAACCTTCATTTATAACCTTTAACCTTTAGCCATTAATCATCACATCAATCTTATGCTCAACCTATAAAATAATCTATATGTGCGTGTGTGGAGGGGGTTAAGCTCCTTATAGGAAACTCAGTAAGGAAGTTATATTGTCCATATGCATGCTCACATGCCTATACATGAATGCATCTCTAGCAATATGGCTCATCATCTACATACATCATTTATATAGTAAAACATTATATATATGGATAGTCAAATCCATGGGAATCCTTACTTAGTTTACTTATCTTTCTCATATAGAAGAGTTGCTTCACCCATCATGTGCGTACAAGAGAGTTGCCTCACTAGCCACATCTTTCTATTACACGAGAGAGTTTCCTCACCAACCATGTTAGACCCCTTGGCCTCCCCAACAATAACAAAAAGGTAATAGGAATGTCAAGCATTGTAAACTCTACCATGGATTTCATAACCCTAGTCTTCATTATAGTTTTGAACACGCTTGTAGCTAGCCTTTTACTATGATTATAAGCTTAGATGATATGATATAATGCTTTCATATCCTTCTCCATCACCCTAAATTTGTGTAACAATTTCAAAGGGCAAATATTAAACCCAAATCCATCGTTGACCATTACATATGGAATCTGTTTCCCCTTCACCTCGGCCCTAATGAATAATGCTAGATTATGGTTTTTTCTTTCAGGCAATAAGTTTTTATTAGATAATGTAATCTTCCTATTTTTAGTGATTAGAGGCACCACGTCTTTCCATGTAGCTTCCTTACAAATAATTAGACAATACAAGGCTTTAACCATCACTCTTTTATGCTCCTGAGAGATGATGATCACTTTTCATACACTAATATGAGTAGACATCTTCTTCAACTACCTTAAGATAGGATTCTCTTCCTCATTTTCCTTCACTAATGGCTTTTTGACTTCCTTCTCAACTACCTAAGGAGTATTTTTCGCTTTCAGTAACATGATTCATCTATTTATGTTCTTTCTCTTCATCACTCTTTTCTTATAGCCTAATATTCTTCCCCTCTGGACCTCATTTACCTCTTCGTCTGAACTTTCCTAAGGATTAATAACACAAGTAATAATTATAATCTTCATAGGGGTCACATGCTTATAAGTGACTATTACAACCTCATTAAGGATCCCAAAATCAATCCTAAAGGCTTCTTAGTTTAGGGGCGACATATTATAATAATTTGAAAATAAATTCCCTCTTATGCTAGGTCTTCTAAGGTTAGGTGGCATAATAGTCTTATTGTTGATGAGGTCATGAATTTTATGTCTCAGCTTATAACAATCATCCATGTTATACCTGGCTCTAAAGGTGAAAGGCATAATATGAATTGGAATCGTATCCCCCAGGTACAAGATTAGGTGGCGGCCTTGATACCAATGGCTTCAACACTCCATTTTTTTAGTAAACTCTCAAATGCTTAGACAAAGGCATGCCCAAATCCATGAATTATTTTAGAGTTCTTACTGCATTTACATCAACAGTCTTATTACCTTGGCCTTGTGCTTGGGATGGTGTGTTTCTTCTATTGCCATATTCTTTCTTTGATAACAACTCTAACTCCTCAACTTGTAGACTAGCTTTTCTAAGGTCTTTAAAGTTGCATACTAACATCCCCTTAATTTTAGTACCTATGCCTAGTAATGCCCTTTTAATGATCATTCTCACTTGCTCTCTTTCAGTTGGCCTAGTAGTAGCCTTAAAGGCCAATTTCTTCCACCTCCTTATTTAGTCATTGAAACTCTCTCCAATTTTTATACCTCAATGTCTCTTAGTTTTATTAGTGACTTCAAATGTTGAGTTGCAAGTATAATATTTCTTAAAAGCTTTTGTTAACTCCTTCTAATCCCCCTAATCATCTTTGCAGATCCCTCTAATGATAGCTCAAATAATTTAAGCATGGTATCCATTGGCACTCAAGATGTCTTCATTATCAACACATAGGAATTGATGTGATTGGTTGCATCCTAAGTTCTAATAAACTTAAGAAGCTCAGGCATTTAGAAATTAACAGGAAGTTTCCCTGGCTTATAAGCAAGCAACTGCTAAATATCAATTCCTCTTTTTAGACCCCTAGTGTTTAAAGTCTTCTAGATTTGCTCTAATTTCTTAGAGAGATCACTGAACTGAGCACTTTCCTTCTCACTTTCCATTGACTTTTCAAGAACTAAAGTAGTACTCTCTACTTTCTTAGCCAACTTCCTTTCATGGTATTCTTTCATTCCAAATAAGTCATTATCAATAATGATAGGTAAGGGTGTCTCCATGGGCACTTTTCCTTTGTCTGTTCTACTAGTAAATGCATCATTCTTTTTCATAATCTTATTAAGGCACTTATTCACCTCCTCAACAATCTTCTTCCCCCTCATGTAGCTAAGATTGGCCTTTATCCTTTTTATAATCTTAGGTGGCATAATTGGTTCCATCAATAATTCAGGTCTTTAGATTGGGCTAGATGTCTTGCTCTTCCTATCTAGTCGATTGCTTATTCTTTTCCATGAGGGTTTGGATGGCGCTATGATGGTTGCAATATAAAGGTTATTAGTATGATGCATGAATAAATAAAAAAATATATGTATGCATCAAATGCACATGTTATTGGCAAAAGATCCTTCCAACATTATTATTCTCATATATACAGCTCTTCCCTAGGTGTGCTCTTATTCTTCTATCAACACGAGACAGTGAACACATATGGTCCATTCAAACCAAGTAGGGTAAAAGTCATAAAAGAACATATATACATTGAAGCTAAATATGACAACAAAGGGATAAGCCATGTATAAAAGAAAATCCTTAATAAAAAGGAGAAGGCATATAAATAAGTGCATACATAGAAATTGGAAATAATTACTTAGAGTGAAACATTTCCATTATTGGGAATAGGAATACGTATTGGTATACATAGGGGATATTTACATTAAAGAGGAGTGGGATAATATCACATTTACAAAGAGGAAGCTTAGTCATGTTCTTTGGGGACTTCAACCCTTTCTTTAGAGAAGAATGCAAATAATAGGGTCCCTTATTCTCAGGTACTATTAGCTCTTACATGTGCCTAGTGGTTTAAAAAAAGTTATTGTAGTTTATGGCTCACACAAGCTTTGGGGATGATTGTCGTAAACCCTACATTTGATATACCTAATGGTACTTGAGTCGTGAGTGATGAACAACCCTTACTATCTCCTAAGCTTGAATAGAGCTCAAGTCTCAAGTTTAGAGAATCCATCATCTTGTCTAAGGGCAAACCTGGTATATGTGGTGAAGTTTGGAGGCTATATAAATGCAATGGATTCACCAACAATAAGACTAAAATGGTAAAGGTGAATACTATATTAAATGCAAAGTAAATTTGAGTCCCTGACAGAGTCGCCATTATGAGCGACATTGATTTTTGAGGTTACACTTAAACTAGTGGATATTACTTGTGGCTTTTACCTTTGATCGACTAATGGGGGATCGAGAAGATAAGGGTCATATGTTGGTAGTAATCCTCGAGCAATGGCATGTGCTTTAGATTAATGGGGGGGATCCCTAAAGCCTATTGCAAAATAAACGCCCTTTTTTTTAAGTTGATCGGTCAACGGAGGACCAAGGTGAGACAATATATTGGTATCATCTCTGATTAACATAGAGTTAGCACCCAATTTTTGTTTAGACAAGAATATGGGCAATAATAAATTTCAAACCTCATTTAAAAGGTCCAATCCATCTTCATGCTATCAGAAATTGAGTTCAAAAATTAGGTACAATGTGGGAAAGAGGTTAAACACCCCTCATATGGCTTGGACTTATAGATTCGATCTTCAAGCATCTTTGGTTCATAATTATCATTTTAGCTTTTTATTGATTAATTTGGTTATCAATCCTTGGCATGTTTTTAGCACATGACATCACGCATATCATCTCAAGGCATTACATAGATGCATGAGAGGGAATCATCATATCACAAAAGGGTGGTCATACATAATTTATAAGTGTAAATATGCAAAATAAAATTGAAAGGAATATGTATCCCAGCCTACAAAAAGAAATCAAACATGTTAGTTATCATTTTATAATAAAAAAGATAAAGAAATTAAACCAACCTAAGTTTAAAGGATACCATCAATCAACAGACTGCTCATTCCTATAATGACCTCTAGGCTTAGGGAACCTAATGTGCATCTATGTCCACGTATCACAATTCCCCATAATCCTAACATCACATGAAAAGTAATTATGATAATAATATACAAGGCATAAATATAAACATTGATAGAATAAAGTATGAATGCATAATGTAAAGATGGTATGCAAATGCATTTGGAGAATGGTGGAGGCCTAGGGCGAGTCATTAAATCATCATATTTGGATTTGAGATCATTGGATCCTCGCCCAAAGTTTGTTCAATGAGCTAGAGCATCTTTATGAATACCACTAACCATTTTAGGGGTTAGGATATCAACATGTTCTAAAGAAACTTTCAAAAGGCCAATAATGCATTTGGTGCATAAAACATAAAATGTAGCAAAAATGGATATCATAAAGGATTAATCTTTCTACCCAAACTGACTCAAATGAATGCCTCAAAAGAAAATGGGATGAATGAACAAGTTAGGTATCTAGGCACTCGACCATAGTGATGCTGGTTAAAGCATATAAAACACTTACTACCATAAACAACACAAAGGAACAAAGGCTCAAAAGGTCATTAGGATTGCAAAGTCCTCTCTTAATCATTACCAAAGCACAATCAAAATCAGATATGTGGTGTAAAGGAAAAAAATGGAAAAAAAAGGTTAAAGGCTCTAAAATCATGAAACTTAAGCTTTTCTTGTGACCTTAGCTCTATTTATTAAGGAAATATAGATCCTAGGCCATGAGGCCTACCCTTATTCTACTATGGGAGCTCTTAAGATCCCCTAAGAAACCTTAGGAATAAAAGAAAAATTGAATGAAGAAAAAAGTGAAAAATGGATTGTCTTCTCGGTCAAAGTGTGTTGTATAGACCAACTAGTGGTTTGTACAACATTCTTAATGGCTTATACATGTCATAAATAGGTTATATAGATAATTAAGACTATGATTTTATAAAAAAAAAAAAAAAGAAAGAAAAGGGGAGAAAGAGTGGGACAATGGATGCCTTAGATGCTTTTTGTAGCTTGTCTTGCCTTCAAAGGCACTAGAGTTCTTAATTAATCTTCCAAAATGTAATGAGAAGTTTACAAAATCAAGTGATAATGCTTAAATTCTACCTCAGATCTTTATATGAATGGCTTGAGTGTTTGGTTTTTGTGTCTTATGGTGGATTAAGTGTCAATTTTGGTAGAGTAACCTTAGGCTTCAACATCCTTTTCCTTCTTTTCAAATGAAGAGGCATTTATAGAAAGGAGGATGAATGCATTTAAGCTAGAATTGCTTTGATTTCATCAAATACATAACCCTTAGCAAATAGGATCAATGAAGGTTTTAGAATCAGTGTGTTTAAATTGTTTGTATAACCATAAGTATGGATATACAAACATCAAGTTGGTTCTACAACATATGCAAGTCAATAGTCAACAATTCCAAAATCTTCTCTATGTTAGAGTTAAGAACTTAGTTGTACAACGATCTAAAGTCTATTTAGTGGTTTTTAGATTAGGCTTCCCTAAGTTTGTGGGCTTGATTTAGGTTTGATCTAAGGTTTCCTTAAGCCTTGCTCCTTCCTTTTGCAACCTTTTCCTTACTCTCTGAGGAATTGAATTTATTAGTTCTCATCATTGAGCTTACATCCTAGGAACTAAAATCCAATGCTTTCTCTCTCTCTCTCTCTCTCTTACACACACACACACACACACACACACACACATATGACTTGTCAAACACTTGCAAATCTCTTGGCAAAGGAATAGTGTGTTATATCATGGCAAATGTTATTATTCAAATGAGATCATGTGAATCATATGTTTTATTAGCCAACAAATCAAATGTCACTCGATTTACATGAATTTTCAAGAGTAGTGTTTGCCTTATAAGGCCATGACAAAATTAAATAAACTATTGCATTATAACTTTTATAAGTTAATCTTGTACTTATATTACATTTTAATAATAATTGACTATTTGCTTATGTCATTAAAATCTGATTGTTATTTTTATTCACTTAATCGCGACTCACCAAATCACAATCATTTTTTTAATAGTGAACCTTAAGTTATGGATATCATAAAGCATAAGACTTTATAGATGGATGCAAGGAGCAAAGGTAGTTAGTTGAATTTTCACACTCTCTCTTTATATATATATATATATATATATATATAAGCATCAATTTGTAATCACGTACATCAAATGGGTTGTAGTATATATGTACATTAAAGAAGGCATTGATATGCCTTTTAGTAGTGTATAAATGATAAGTTTACCTTTATAGATATTAATATTCAGATATGAATGTCATGCTTAATTAATGAAAATGTGTGTTACAATTTTTGTATATATATATATATATATATATATATA
>CATIWR010093585.1:0-20225 GCA_949677035.1 Omphalea diandra | reverse complement strand
AGTCAGTTAGTATTTTAGTTTGATTATTAATGTATGTTTTGTTGTAAATAATTACTAAGTGGTGAACAAGAGACATAATGAAAAAAAAAATTTTAATCAGGTCTTTTAAATGACAATGGATAGACTTAGAGAGAAATTTAAATGATTATTAATTGGAATGTGACATGATATCTGCTTAAATTTGGCCATATTTTAAGAGATCTATTTTTGGTTAAGTAAGCTTTATTTGCACCTAGTCCATGTTTTGTGGTTGATGTGGTTTGGATTTCATCTTAATTATTTTGAAGACCCGAGCTAATATGTTTGTATTTGAAATTGGAAGTTTTTGTAAAATACTAATGTAGTTCATATATTTGTAATTGGTTTAGGATTAATTGTTTTATTAGGAATAGGAGGTTTGTATTGTGTTTCTATATAAAGGATTACTAGTTATGAATCTGCGTATTGTATGATATGATTATAATTATAAAGTTTAAATAAATTTAATATTTATTTTTATTAAATAATTAGTTAATTAGTTAAATGATTAAAAATTAATATACAAACAATAATTAAAATGTCAAGTAAATAAAATAATAAATTAATTTTTTTAGAATTTATAAATATGAGTTATTTACATTTTCAATGTTACACAATTTTAGAAGAAAATTTATTTAAACTTAAACAAAATAATTTTTGATAATCAATTAAAAAATAATATTAAGTATTTTATAATAAAAAATTAATAGATAATTAAAAACTATATATACACATATAAAGTAATTGTAATAAAAAATTATCTATTAATTCATATTTTCAATTTGGTATTGCATAATTTTAAGAGAAATATTTATTAAACTTGAACGAAATAATTTCAAATAATCTATTACTTGTAATCGACAAAATTAATTTAAATTTGGACTTTCTATTTAGAATTTTATTTTCTAGATTTTTTAATTTCCTATTTAGAAGTAGTTTAGAATTTTTATTTTTTAAGTTTTTCTAATTTCTTGTTCATAATATCTTGACTTTCTTTTAAAATTTTTATTTTTAGATTTTTCTAATTTTTTGTTTAAAAGTAATTTAAAATTTTTTTACTTTTCATATTTTTTAAATTTCTTGTTCATAATATTTTTATATGATCTTGACTTTATATTTACAAATTTTATTTTTTAGATTTTTAATTTAGAAAGTCGAATTTTCTAATTTTCTATTTAAAAATATTTTTTATGTGACAGTTTTTAATAACGTACTGTAAAAAAAATGACACGTAGCAATATTATATATAATTATTTAACAAATGATAAGTCATAGTTAAGATTAGTTATGATATTGAAACTAATAATATATATATTGATTATTGCTGTAATCTAAATACACATATAATTGCTAATGCAAAAAAAAAAAAAAAAAATTTCTAACCTCTCTCATTGCTCTTTCTCTGTCCTTTTTTTTTTTTTTTTTTTTTTTTTAAATTTTTGTTCACGATTCTTCAACCTACATACTGCCCATAGATTGATGGTCTTTGATTATATATTTACATCAATGACTACTAGTGGCATACACTTATTTCATGGCCACTAGTTCTTACAGTCGCTATACATGAATTATTGCCCTTCAGAATCATAACATGTTCAATAATTTGATTGACCAGAAGGTCATAGTCATAAGACCATTGGTTGAAGATAACAAGGCTGTCCAAAAGAATATCTGCGTAGGATTGGATCCATTGAAGAATCGTCTTGAGAAACTGACAACTTTGCTTAAGTCAGACATCTCCTAGCTCCTATTAAATGGTTTCCTACTAAGGCTTTGAGTAACAGGAGGAACCATGCGACCAAGGAACTAGGACCAGTGCAAATTTTGACTCGCTCACGAGAATAAGAAATTTTATCCAATCCATATGATGCACCAGATTCTTAAGCATATAATCTAGAGGCGACTTATAACCATCCTCAGCAGCCCCTCAATCGATCTACCGATAGCCCCATTATTATCAACCCTAAGCTCCAACTCGAGGTCACCAAGGTATGATCTTCACATATGATATGGCTAGCAATATTATTCCATTGATCGGAACCTCAATAGAAGGGTTGGCCCAACCCAATATAAACAAAAGTGTAGGCCGCCACTACTTGAGCAATGCGATTTGATCAACACTTTAAAAAAAATGGGAGTTGATATAAAGCCAATCTGAAGATTGACTTGCTCAAAACCTTATCTAAAATGGGTTGATAAGTTGCACTCGTTCCTAAATAGGCACGAGATCCTAAAGTTCTCTTCATTCTCTAGCGAAGATAATGACTTGACCATTGAGCATATTACTCACTTTTTTGTTACATATGAGGAAGTTGCTCTCGAGGATTTCTGTAAATTATGTCTTTTTGGGAACTCACTCAACAAAACTTCCTTGGTATATAAATCTTCCATCTGGATCAGTTGTGAGTTGGAATATGATATAATATAAGTTTCACAGTGAGTTCTACAAGTCTCCACCTTTTACTATGTTGGTCAATCTCACTCAAGCAAAGTAGTTGGATGGAGAATAGATTAAAAAATTTATTTTAAGGTTTAAGAAGGTGCACATACTACGCCATAGCAAAATCCTTAAAGTAGACTGTGTAGCACTAGCTTTTAAGGGTCTTTATTTTGAGATAATAAAGCAGTTTGAAAAGTATAAGTTTAGAGATTTATATGATCTTACTACACAAGCTTTGAAAAATTATTGAAGCAGTTGGGAGAAGAAAGCCTCATCTAAGGGCACCACCTATTAGGAAGATCCATTTATCGCAACTATTGACTATGATGATAGTTCGACATTAGATGAAGATGAGGTGAATACAATAGAGCTTGTACGTGGGAAAGGCTATAAATGCCTAGCATTAGAAAAAACCACAACCTCCAAACAAAAAAACAAAAAACAAAAAGACAAGCGTAGTAAGGTGAAGACCAACTAGATGGTGAAAGAGTATTCTTTTGATTTGACAAAAAGGGCAAGATATTTGACTACTGGGTAAAAGATGGTTAGTTGATGCTTTCTGATAGACATATCATCTCGCCTACTGAGGAGGAAAAAGGGATAGAATAGTACGAGTATCAGAATATCTAGGGATATTTTACTAATAATTGCATTAATTTCAAGAATGTTATCCAGAAAGGTATTGAAGAAGGCTATTTGGTGTTTCCTAATAAGAATAAAGCTCTGGTTGAAATTAAACCTTTTCTAAAAGGTTCTATCAGGACGGCAAAATTAGTGATGAATAAGGTAGAGGGAAAATGACCAAACATTGAGGGAGAAACTAAAGATGAGGGAACATCAAAAGGGACAAATAAAGATAGATAGGCTATAGCATTTTTTATTTACCCAACTTGCCATATTGAATTTATTCCTACTTTTGCAAAGAGTTTCGAAGATAGCTGATCAAGAGAGCATGAGTAGCAAAACTTATCTCAGGATAAGGTTGAAAAGAAATGACCACATTGGGCGAAAGAGTTGTGCAAGCATCTGCCAGACCATCCAATGTATGTGTATCCAGATGATATTCATCCAAGAGAATGATGATCAGATAAGTTTCAACCCTAATAAGACATGGCTAAGAGAAATTCTCTTGATAAGCATAAAGAGAAAAAGAACTTTAGACTGTATTTGATTGAAGGTCGGAAGTGGACAAACTATCACTGCAGGAAATATATGTTTGATCACTTAACATTTAGATGGACTTCTCAGCAAAGGCCCACAAAAAAGGAGATTTTGAAGGTAGAAGCATCAAATGAAGGCTGAGTTGGAAAAATTATAAACAAAAAAGAAAGAAGCATGGTTTAAGCAAGATGAGGAAACAAGAGCATTATTGGCTAAGCAAGAAAAAGAGAGGTTGGAGCTTTTTAAGAAAATTTACAAACTAAATGATAAACCCAAACCTTATCATATTATTGTTCAAAATAAAAGTGGCTCCATAAAGGTGTAGGAGCCACTTTGAGGACAGGCAAAAGCAGGGACCTCAGTTGAGAAACATTCAACTACACAAAAAAGGAATGAAGTAGCTTATGTTTCTATGGTTTATTTCCTACCTCTTGAATTTTTTGCTAAGCCTGGACAAAAGTTTATTTTTGAAGGAGATGCGCTAAGTCCTAATTTAGATGACCTAGATAAAGAGAAAGCTACAACCATAACATTGGAATAACCTCCTTTTTGTGAGACAAATCACATTCAGCCTCTTTTACATAAAAGTTGAATTGAATTCCCTTCTAATCAACTGAGTTTTTGTGGATATAGGATCTAGTGTCTCCATCCTTCCCACCAAGTTCTTAAAGATTTGGTGTTCTAAAGAACAAAATAAAGAGAGCAAATATTTCAATAAAAGATTTTACAAGTGAGGAAACCCTGGATGATGGATATATCGAGCTTGGCTTTAAGGGTGGCCGCTATATAACAAAGGAGGGGACGTGGATGGTAGCTTTGATGTTTTGCAGGAGGAGATTAGATGCACGTAAACTAGGCGATCACTTTCACCATGCATTAATTGATGTAGATGTCATGACCTGGTGCGTAGATTGAAGTAATTCATAGAGATCTTGACCCATTCGTTGGTGTCATGTATCTTATCGATACAATATTGTACTAGGATTGGGCTAATTTTAAGAGCTTCATTTTTGAGGTATCTCTGTAACACCTTAGGTTCTGAATCAATGAATTAAAGTGGCCAACGTCAATGAACCTGGGAAATGGTCGCTTCATCACAATGCCTTCTAATGGTTAAATCCTCAAGAATGAAAGACTGCCCCAAAAGAATCAAGAAGCTGATATTAAAGCATAATATGATAGCTTGGATCAAAACCATTTATAAAGATTAAAAAGATCATATGTCCAAACTACATATTTCAGACTTAAAAATTGGGCCAAAGAATCTCGATGACTTACTGGCTAAGGTGCATGATCCTTTAAAGGAAATTAGCTTAGGGACTAAAGAATTTCCTCAATCAATTTTTGTTTGCTCTAATTTAAATGCTGAAATCAAACAGAAGCTTGTTGCTCTTCTTAATAAATTTAAGATTACTTTGCTTGGATGATAATAAAATACCCAATTTAGATCAAGAAATGGTAGAAAATCACTTCCCCATTAAACAAGGTTTTAGCCACATAAGCAACTAACGAGGAGAATGTTAAAGGAAATTGAAAGAGCTAGCGTGAGAAGAGATTAAAAGACGTATGGCTGTTGGATTCATCTAAATAATCACAAATACGAAATGGTTGTTCAATGTTATCTCAATCATCAAGAAAAACGACAAGCTCAAAATTTGAGTAGATTACAGAAATTTAAGTCTTGCTACTCCAAATGATGAGCACGCAATGCCCATAGCAAATATGATCGTGATGTGACTGCTTGCAACATGATCCTTAGTTTTATGAACGGACAATCAGACTATATAATCAGATCACAGTTGTTGAAAAGGATGTTAGTAAAAATGCCTTAAGTTATCCAAGACTGATAGTCATACCTTTTAGCCTAAAAGATGCAGGTGCCACGCATCAAAGAGTAATGAATCATATTTTTTATGATGTGGTTGGTAAGTCCATGAAGGTGTAAATTGATGACATGGTGGTCAAGTTCCAAAGCGAAGATGAACACTTGTTGGAAGTTCGCAAATCGTATAAGCGAAGAACACAAACTGAAATTGAATCCAATGAAATGTGCTTTTGGAGTTTCTTCTAATAATTTTCTTGGATTTTTTGTTCATCTAAGGGAAGTGAAAATTGAACAAAACAAGGCTAAAGTGATCATACAATCTAATCCAGTCTAACAAGAAAGAGTTTCCTCCGACTGACAGGAAAGAGTTTCAGCATATAATTGGTCATGTTAATTTTTTTTATGGAAATTCATATTAAAGACAGATAGGTTGAATATTTAGCGTCCATTGTCAAAATTTATTGATTATGAGTTCATCCGTACGGAAGAGCATCAAAATGATTTTGATGAAATTAAGCAATATTTGGCAGGATTATATATCTGGAAGGCTTGGAAAAAATTTCAGTATCTGTTGTTGACTGACCAAGATTTAGATTAAACATAAGCACCATAGTTTGACAAGATAGTGAGAGTGTTAATGAGTAGCCATCTTTCAGTGCTCAATTGAAATGGTGCTAGAATTCTGCAAATACGGAATTGCCTATCAATTTGCGTTTACACCCACATCTCCATCCACTCAAGGGTGTAACTGTATCATCTCATTGCCCACAATTTACCAATCATCATAAAACAAATCCTGTTTTGTAGCGTGGCCAATTTTAATATTAGATGTCCCATTACCAATAAACTAAACATGTTCTATGCGAGATCATCTAACTTATGAGTAGGGGTGAGCAAAATCGAACCGAAACCGAAAAACCGAATCGAATCGAATCGAGTGAGTTCAATCTATTTGATTTGGTTTTAAAGTAAATTCGATTCGATTCAGTTTAAAAAAATGAAAAAATTTGGTTTTCAATTCGGTTTAAAATTGAGAAAACCGAATATACTGAATAAACCGAATTTGTAGGATTTTTTTTTAATTTGAGTTTAAAAAACTAAAAATAAATTATTTTATATAAGATAAAAAAAGTCCAACAACCCATTAAGCCCAAAACCAAAAACCGAACCAAACCAATTTTTTCGGTTCGGTTTACTTCGGTTTATCTTAATTTTCGGTTCGGTTCGATTTGAATTTAAATTAAATTCAGTCTATTCAGTTTTCATAAATTTGGTTCGGTTTGAACCGAACCGACCGAATGCTCAGCCCTACTTATGAGGCATGCACTTTGATTAATTACAACTAAATCAATATCAAAAAAAAATATTGCACCTTATAAATAGTTTAAAGTCGATCCAAATGGTGTGCCTAATCAGCAAGACGATTTTCATTTTAATGCAGTTCAACCTCCCAAAATAAAGAATCAGTAACATCCCATGCTGGTGTCTCAAGCAAAGCAAAACCATCATGCTTCCTGTTTAGAAGACTTTATTTAGCTTCTGAGAATCATGGCAAAGAGAGATCTTGACGGGCCTATGTTGTTTATAGATTATAACAAATCAGCCCAAAAAGGAAAGCAGAGTGAAAAAGCTTGGAGGCATTATGCGGAGGACCATTAGCCTGTGAGAGCAGAATTAAGAGCACTGTGAATATCAACACCAATCTGGGCCTCAGCTTTCTCCAAGTCAGTTGTAGCTGAATTGAGCTTCTGAGTGAAGTCTGCGAGCCCCTTTTGAACTAAGCTGGGATCAATATGGTCAACTGGTACAGCCTCGATAGCAATTATATCAGCAACAGAGTTTGCGTGGATAAAAGCAAATCCACTGCTAAGAAAATATTTAGTCACATCATTTCCTTCATGCACTGACAGGATACCAGGCTTCAGTTCTGCAATTGTGGGTACATGCCCTGGCAAAACACCCATTTGTCCAGTTGTTGCAGGAATAATGACCATGTCAACCTGAGGCGTTTGTGGAAAACCATAAACATGATCATTCAAAATGTAAGAGCTGTGAATAAGAGATGAGGCTCGGAGAATTACACCATTTTGTATTTAGTGAAGAGTCCACAAATCAGGAACTCTAAATTGTCCTAATGAGAACCATAAGGGCATTCCTTCCCCCAACAGCAAAGGTGGTAATAGTGGAAACCATTGAAGTCAGTATCTTAGGTCTCGTTTGGTATTTCTGCTTTTTGTTTACAAAATATTTCTCGACAACTATGAAAAAAAAAAAATAGAAAACAGTGTTTTAAAATGCGTTTTCTAACGTTTTTTTTTTTTTTTTTTGAAACAGAAAACAGAACAAAGAACCACAGCAATACCAAACGCCCTCTTAATTTGCCTATCTGATTCTTTCATACACTATGCCTCAAACCGACATAATTTAGAAAACATAGGCCATGATCAATCATGATGAGTCAGACAGTGAAAAATAGAACAATTAGGTAAACTTTCTGATGGATAAATCAACAGCAATAACATGAAAGAAATACAAATGAGTTTCAATAAAAATACAAATGATTTCTAAATGGCTTAGCACTTGCAAAAGAATAATTTCCAGAACTTACCAAACCACACAATAAAGGGTAGAAGTTAATATAGGTTTTCCATTTTCCCATTTTAATTTCCCTCTCTATTTTCTGAACATGCTGAGTTATTTGATTAAAATTTTTTCATGTATATTTCAAGTCTGTTCTTAAGACTGAATAAGAATGATACAGTAATAGTGTCACAAAGAGGCATGAGCCAGCGCACTAAATTCACGGTTGAGATGCATGAAAAGCCTAGAAAGATAACTGCTAAGGGGGATAAACACACTACTGCAAGGAAAAACATTATGCAGCAGACAAATGTTAAAAAAGGACTGGTTAAGCATCACCATCCCACACGATATAGGAGCCTTCAACGGCTGAAGCAACAGCAAAGTACCATTTACCAGCCCAGGCACAGGATAGCAGAATGTAAAGCATGAGTTTTCTAAGAATGACTCCACAATGAAGGGAGTAAGCAAAGACAGCGAGAAACATTTAAGACATTTCCCCATTTTCGGGGGAAAGGCTTAAATCCTAACATTTTCCCAAAAGATCTTATATTACCTCAAAAACGATATACCTCTGCTGATGGTAATTGCAAATGATTGTCACCTACTGCCAATTATGAGTAATCTATTATCCGCTGAATCAAGCTTATTTATTATCAGAATCATGCAGATGGGGGCACCCTGAGTACACTTCCATCTGCAATGCTAACTCATTCAGTGTTTATCCAGCATGCAGCATCACCTTGATGATGGACCATGCTGTGAAAACAAAACAAAATTCTATTTTCAATCTTTATTAACTAGTTCATATTGTATTTTAGTTCACATGCCAAATATGTTTCCATGCCATTTTCTTTATGATCAGGTAGAACACAATCAAAATTTTAAAAGCCAATTTGTTGAACTGTATCTATTAAAGGACCACTTGCTTCAACATAAAAATTGCAATCAGATACCTGTTTTATACTAATAGCTAAATGTGTTCTATGAAAGATCCTATATTATCAATATGTTACATTGACTTGGATGTGAGCATCAGTCCATAAATAGAAGTCTAACTCATTAAAATCCAAAATCTATTGGGCAAGGATCAGAAACTATCAGTGGGGACTTGTTTGCTTCTATTTTGTTTGCTGGCAAGGATATTTCTTCCTAAGCACTAAAATGGAGGAACCCCTGGTAAAGAATGCACAAATACAAATGTAAGAGGTGAGCTTCCCAGTTTCCTTTTAGGATAGCCAATAAGCCAATATGCAAAGCCAACTAATAAAAGAATCTAGGTAATAAAATTTGAAGGCAGCATTAAAAGCATGTGACACCCAACCATTCAAAAGTTAAAGGGCCTGTAAGATTGATGAGGCCACCATTTCCAATCTCATCCTAAGAGCATGTCTGGCATTACTATAAGAAAAATCTGATTTTGAGATAAAAAAATAAAAGAAAAAATTTCTCTTATCTGATTATAGATTTGTCAGAAAGAAGTTTTACAAGTAAAAAATGGATATTGATAAAAGCTTTAAAGATAAGCTTTTTTCAAAATCATATTTTTTGGTTATAAAACTCATTGAAAAGAATTATAATCTATTAGGAGAGATAATCTCTTGTTTTTTTTTTTTTTTTTTGTTTTTTACTCTCAAAATCAGATTTTTTCAATAGCAATACCAAACATGCTCTAAATATTTTCCATTGATCCATTATCATAACTGATTCTACTAACCTTTAACAAACCAGGTAATAGAGAAGGTAGCCTTTCAACCTTATCCAAATTAAGGGTAAACATAACCTTCATTGACATCAATGCCATATCCTAAAAGTAAAATTTATGATAGAAAAGAAGAGAGAAGTGAAGAATTCTTCAAAAAGCATATACTATTGCTGTTCATGCACGTACCTGTTACCATATCTGGAAATAATTCAATGAAAGCTTTTACATTGCTTAATCAGGAATACTAGTTAACTACATGGCATATTTACTGAACTGGGATTACTTTAAGACAGCTAATGCTCAATCGTCCATAGAGTACAATACTTCAAAAACCAAACCATTTTTGTCTTTTACTAAAAAAAGAGTCATACAAGAAACTACATGAAAAATTTCTAATTTACTCCCCTGTAGCTAGAAATTCAAACAAAGCCCAAATTAAATAATCATGAAAAAAGAAAACGTAATTGATAATAGCATCAAATGCTGAGACAAAAATTTGAAGTGCCTCATATTCTATAACTCTAAACAAAACCAAGATAAAACTGAAAGTGAACACCAAGTAACCCAAGGTAGACAAACATAATCTCCAATTTAACTGCTTTGACTCTTACATGAGCTCTGAAAATTGTCAAAATTATTAAATAGCATTTTCAAAACTCAATCAAAATGGGCACGAATAGGATTCACATCACTCTTGATAATCGTAGACAGACTTTAAGGTATCAGAAGCACACACATCAAGCTACCAAATTAAATGAAGATGCCGAATTTTCTGAATCCAACATACATGAAACTAAAAAGGAACAATTTTCCAGAACTCCGCATAAACTAAACAATCACATAACATCATAATCAAGATCAATCACACAATAATCCAAAATCCAAGCAAATAGTAAAACCAATATGGTTCTAGTTATTTTAGAAGCTCACCCAGATATACAAAATACTTAAAATAGATTAAAATTGCAGAAAAATCGAGACAAGAAAAGTCATGACAAGAGAATACCATAATCTCCAAATCCAAGCCAAACCCACTTGAAGAAAAAAAATCTTGAAAACAAACACAAGATAAAAATCAAGAAATCAAACCTACCTCCTTCGTGGAGAGCTCAGATGCGTAGGGAAGCACAAAATTGACCGTGAGCTTACATGGAAGAGTAGAAGGGGTAGGGGGGCGAGGTTGCATGAAGGATGATGGAGTCTTGGGCGGTTCCATGTTAGGAATGGCCTTTTTCCACGATTCAATGAAGGTTGAATCGACGGCCGGATTGGCTGGGACCTCCGTGGAGAAGGATCGAGCCAGCAGCATCTTTGGCTCCTGCTGTTGAGAGATGGATCGAGCCAAGAGGCGTGATGCTCGCCGCAACATGGTTGTGATTGTGCAGCGTGGCGGCGGCTTTAGAGAGCTCTGCTTGGAAATGTAGGTGTATGTGCGTGTCAGTCTGGGAATGCAGGAATAGCCGAATTAGTGATATATCTCATACTTTCTTGACAAAACATATATACATCTCATATTAATTATGAATATTTTAATTTAATGATTTGGTGAAATTATATTTTGAAATTCCATTAATATAAAATTAATCATTAATTTGCATATTATGTGCGACATTATAATATTTTATTATAACTTTAATTAAAATTTATGTAAAATTTTATATGTTAGTTAACTATAGAATGACTTTTTCTCATTTCGAAAAGTAATTTTTTAATATGAAATCTATATTATATTAAAATTATTGTTTATTTTGAAATTAATTATTAATTACCTTATATTTTTAAAAATCACATAATGATTTTCAAAAGTTAAAGAAATAAAATAATTACTTGGCATATAGCAAAGATTATTATTATTATTATTATTATTATGTAGACACTAGGATCTAAGAATAGTAAAACTTACAGAATATATGCCAAAAAAAAATTAATGAAAGCTTTAATGAATGAATGAAAAATACACAAAAATACATAAAAATAATAAGAGATATGAAAATAATTACTCATAATATGGTTATCACTTCAAAAAACACTATATGAAATGCCATAATAAGAGATATACTGTTATGTGAGAGAATGAGATTGCAATCTATTTGTAAGAGTGAGCACGGTTGAGTTTAAATTAGAGATTTATAAATTTTTAAGATTTGATTGAAATTTTGAGAATTTTAAAAATAAAGAATTATATCATTCTGAATTTTTTGTTCTATTAAGGCAATTCAATTCGATTTTTTAATTCTTTTGGGATGGTTATGCTCAGTTTGGTATTAATTTGGATATTAAGTTATTTAAATTTATTAAAATTAAACTTTTCATTTAAATATTTATTAACCAAAATAAAATAAATTTTATATTTCTCACTTTTAATCATTTAAAAATAAAATAAATAAGTGATAATTTAATAATTAATAACTTATATATTAAATATTAAATTGAAATTATTTTTAACATTTAATATTAATTAATAATTAATAATTAATAAATAGTTTAACCATAGTTATTAAAAGAATGTTTGATAATAATATTCAGCACTTAAAATTAAAATTTTAAACATTTATTTTTTAAAACTTGTTTGATAATCTTATTTTTTAAAAATTTTAAGCATTTAAAATTAAAAGTTTACTTCAATTAGAATTCTCTTAAAATACTGAGTCAAAATTTTTAGCCTAAAATTATCTATTAATAACTCAACTAACATATACTAAAATATTTGTATTAATATGACCTATATGTCCTTAATAAAGTAACAAACTCTTTTTTAAAAACAAGATCCATTTAATATATCTTCAATAAGTATAAGATCAAATATATTAACTAGATTCAACTCTTAATTTTTAGTTTAGAACAAAAAACTATATAATTAAAAATTTTTAGCATTTAAATCATTCAGTACTTAAAATTCAGCTTTTAAATTTTTAGTACTTAATTTTCAGTTTTACCAAACATCATAAAAGAGTAGTAATTATTAGTAGTATATACTAATTGGGTAAGTTAACCGGTAAAATCAATAGTTAAAATATTTATTAAGTGTGTGTGTGTATGTAGAGAGAGAGAGAGAGAGAGAGAGAGAGACATAAAAACTATGATTTGATTCGATTTAGTTTGGGGCAGTTACAATATGATTTTGTCTGATTCTCTATTCAAGTAATTCAAAATCTCTACCATTGTTCAAATCAAAGATTTACGATTTTGGTTTGATTTGGATTGGTCCAATTCGATTATTTGATCCAATTAAGAATCTCAAAGTCTTATGCCCACCCCTATTTGTTTAAGATAAAGGATAACTAAATTACAAGCTTAGGGTTGGAAGACTTTGCATCTAAGACTAAAGGGAGGAGCGTTTTGAAGCTCTAAAGTGAAAACTTATATAATGAACTATGTAATGTGGAGAATAACTTTGCGTTTACCTGAGAAAGAAAAACCTTATATAAAAGAGTTTAATGGTATTATCTGTAAATATTGAAAAGCATTTGTATGATTGAGTCAGATTAGGTGGAAGTCCTATTGTCTTGTGAGTGCTTTGTCTTTTGAGTGAATGAATTGCAATCATGTGAGAGCATTTGTCTACTGACTGAATGAACTTTAGCCATGTGAGAGCCTTTTATTTTATTTATTTATTTATTTTACTGTTTGTCAATAGAACATCTTTTTGTTGTTTGAGCATTTTTTTTCTAAACAAAATTTTCTTCCATTAAAAATACTCTTTTTTTGTCACTTTTATATGGGAGAAAAATCTAAAAACAATCATTTTTGTTTTCATCATCATTTAAGTTGATGAAAGAAATTATTGTTTGTGTCTTCCCTATTATCACTCACTAATGCATGTGACATACTGGTTCTACCATTTGCAATTTTCTCATTGCATAAAATTCTTTTGGATTGACTTCTTCTTCTAAGAATGTACTAAATCTTAATTTTTCTACTAAAAATGAATTATCAAAAAGTTTCATAATTTTGATTTTTCTAGATTATTTTTGAACCATTCCTTGTTTTCTTTTTGGGAGGCTGTATATCCTTTTACAAAGTTATACCACAATTTCACATAAGATCTTTTTATTAAGATTAGGGTGTTGTCTGTTTATTAGTATGATATGCATAGCTCTAGAAAAAAAAAAACTCATAGAACAAATAATTTTGTTATGATATGCGTAGCTCTAGAAAAAAAAAAACTCATAGAACAAATAATTTTGTTGTAAAGGCAAAAAGAAGGTGAAAGGTTGTTTCAAATTGGCTTGATTTATAATTTCCTCTGAATTCGGTGTATCCTATATCAACTAAGGATGTAGTAAAGTAAGAATTACTACAAACCAATTCCACTGAGTTAGAAACAAGTTAGAAAGGTAATAATGATATGTCATCAAAGCATATGAGCTAGGAGTGTCTATTTGATTTGCAAAAAGAAAGTATTGAAATATGCTCGCTGGTAATATGCATAGTAGGGGTTAAAATGAAGGTTTTGTGTAAGTTTAAGATTAAATTTTCTAGGTAGTGAAAATAGGGAGTCCTATTCTATTGGGTGAATGATATTCTGTATTTTTACTATGGAATATGTAGGGTGTTCATTTTAATCAAGGTGGTGATGGGTCAATTTGATGAAATCTATTTTAGTAAGGATTTGTTCCTAATAAGCTTGGATCTTTGAAAGATCCCATGGCTTATAATGTCTCCTCTGAAAAAAAGAAATCTTTTGAACTATTTATAAAGGATTTAAAAAAAAAACATTATCTTCGATGATTAAAATCATTTGAAAATATTCTCTTATAAAATTTATTGATTTTGAAAAATTGTTTGAAAAAACTATATTTTGTAAAACTTTGGAAAAACCTATTTGCAAATTCTTTTGAAAGAGAGCCTAAGATATTTGAGTAATAATCTTTGTCATGGCATTTTGTAAATGGATTTCAAAAGCTACCTATTTATGGGAACTTGCTAGAAGAGAGTCCCTAAGAGCTAAAGCAAGCTCTAACATTTGTTGTAAAGTGTTGATCCATTCTTGGATATGTTTTTCTTTTTGAGAGATCTATTGTTGATCTTTTTGCTCATGTTGAAAGATTTCTTTCCAAGTTTTTGTTTTTGAAGAGGATCATGTTTGTGGTTTTTTAGAGCATGTGGCTATTTATGAGATTTCTCTAAGTGTTTGTGGGACAATTGATTATTTGGTTCCTATTTATGAAGAGGAACTAGTTGAATATTTGTTAGTTCTCTTCAATGCTTTTTTGGATATCATGATCTATTTTGTAAGAATTCATGGGTTAGATAATGTAGTATAGAATTTGTATCTCATTGATAAATTCAAATATCAAAATAAAAAATGTTTTAAAATAGCTTGCCAATAGTAAAAATATGTTTAGATGTGATATTTTGGATATCTTTTTGCAAAATCTATTTTGCAGATTTATAGCCAATTCTTAAAAGAAATTTTTAGTTTAATAAATTTCTTTGAAACTTTAAAATCCAAAGGACAATAAAAAGATTTTTTTTGATAATAGTATAATTTTTTATTATCATTCTTGTGTATAAAAGTATATTGGTCTATCTCTTCTCTCTTACCCTTAAACTATTTATGAATCCCTTCACATCTTATGTCTAAAGCATAAGATTCAACTATCTTGAAGGCACAAGGAACAACTAAATGCAAATAAGGGATGCACCAAACTTGGTGTTTAATCTGTTGAACTATATTTGTATGATGGTTTGTCCAATGAGGGTTCTCCTTAAGATAGTCATGCAATGATTTATATAATCTATTTAAATTAGGATAAAAATCCAAAATATAATTCAAACTTCTCATAAATCTTTGTAGTTGGGTTTTGCTAGTAATTTTGTTTGGAAAATTATTTACAAATGCCAAAGACCTTTTAATTGGAGTAATGGTACCTTGGGTTATATAATGAATAAGAAACCTAACTCTAATTTGAAAAGGATTGATTTTGGATCTAAAAATAACTAAACCATTTTTCTTAGAAATATAAATGAATGTTCAGAGTTGCTTGAAACGTTTTTCAACAGTTTGAGAAAAAATCGAAATATCATCAATATAAAATAGTGCAAAAATCTAATATAATTCAAAATATCATTTATGATTCTTTAAAATTTCAAAGAGGCATTTTAGAATCAAACAATGTGACATTTTATTTATATTGTTGAAATGGAACTGTAAATTTTGTAGCATATGGTATGATCCATAGTTGCTAAAATTTAGATTTCATATCAAACTTTAAAAGATATGAGCATTGTGAAGTCTTTGTAAAAGATCTCATTTGTTTGGAATAGGGCACTTAGTCCATTTGATGGCTTTGTTTAGACATTTATAATTTATCATTAATATGGAAACACCTGTCTTAATTTTATGTGTTTGTTGACATAAAGGTTAAACCAGAGGACTAAGACTTACTAATAAGGCCTTTATTCTGAGGGTCTTATATCTCTTTTCTATAATGTTCCTCAAAGTCTTTGTTCCTTTGAATGAGTATGGCTTTGATAGGGATTTGAGACTCATAAATACTATTTTCTTATGGCAAATCTACCATATGCTATTTGCTAGACCAAAATGGAATTAGAAGGTTAGAACAAATCTCTATTTCAATATGGTTTTTTGTAAAGAAGATATTTTTTGTTTCAAAACTATATTTTTTCGATGTTGTTATTGTATTCTATGTGAAAAAAATATCATTTTTCAAATATTGAAGATATTTTTGTTTAGTCAGAATGATGCAATTGCATGGTTCTCATAAGCATAATAAACTTTTGACAAGGTTAATATTTTTAGTTTGATGTTTCTTAATAAAAGAAAACATCAATTTTCTATTGTTTACCTTTATAGAAATATAATCAAAATTAAAAAAATAAGAGTGATGATTTATATGAATGTTAATCTTAAAATGAGACTATGATATATGTTTGAAACCAAAACAAAAGGAGTTTTGTTTTGAAAATCATTGTTTAAAACATATGCATTTCTTCTATTTGTGCAATAATTTTGACTAAAGAATTATTTTTTATTTTGAAAACTTTTAGGAACAATACCATCTTTTAAAAACTTTTTAGGCATAGTACCATCTTTTATGCAACTCAAATATGCACTAGTATCAAAGAGTGTGTTGGACTAGGTTGGTCAAACCTAAGTCAAGACTCTCTATTGATTTTGACAATATAGATTAAAAGGTTATAATGTCAATCTTAAGTGTTGATCTTGCAAATACTAAGTTAGAACCTCGTTGAAAGTAAAATGGAAGTGATTAGAAGCAAAAAGCTCAAAGTATAAAAAATTTCCCTTAAAAGTAGTAATTGCGAATTTTGGTAGCGATCGCGACTTTTGAAAGGAACTGTTTAAGATTTAAAAGTAGTGACCACAATATTTGGTAAAAAAAGAACTTTAAAGCTCAATTTATTTCATGGTGGGTATAACAACTGTGACTTTTGAGAACCGTTAGAAAGATCCAATGATTAGTTTTCTAAAGGACCAACATCAAATTGCCATATGTAATTAGTTGTTAGCCACATCTGAAGATCTCACCCGCAACTAGGAAAATTCTAAAGCAAAAGGCAGATAACCACCACGACATTTGTCTAATAAGTATTAAATGTTGGATTTTCCTAGCATACTTTGGAGATTTTGGTATAGTTTTGTTTGTAATGTCTCTTTGGTGGTTGGAGCCTATAAATACACTACTAAATGGGCTTAAATGCAAGAGAATAACCATTGATTTTTACCAAAACTCTTGCAAAGTTAATTCTCATGACTTTATCTCTTTGTTTCTTTGTACATAGTTTGGTGTGTGCTTTAAATACCTTTTGGATTTAAAAGTAAGCCTTTGTATAGAAAACTCTTGTATAGGTTTGAGTATTAGCCTTAGGAAAAAACTTGTGTAAAGTTTAAGCATGAGCCTTGGAAAACACTTGAAAAGTTTGGTGGAAGCCTAAACACAAAGTTGAGTGTGAGCTTGAAAACACTAGTGATTTAGTGAAACACTCAATTGGTAAATTGGGGAGTGAATGTTGGATTAGTTAATACCAAAACCACTATAAATATTTTGTGTTCATCTTTATCCTACTCTTTCTCTAATCTTTATTTGTGTGTGCTTCCTCCAAAAGTTTAAATTCGTTATAAATTCAACCCCTTTCTAGGTGTAGAAGGGTTAATATAGTGGAATAATATTAATTAGAAATTTATTAGAAAGGTAAAGGGTGATTTTTATTAAATTTTTTGAGAACTAACCTTTTTAAAATATAGAGAAAAATTTTTGCTAAGTTTTCCAATATGGAAAATTCTAGGTTTTGAACATCATTCTTAGGGTTAGAATCATATTCAAATTCGAAAAGAGTTTAGCATTATAAAAGGATATGCATGGACTATAGAGATTTAAACAAGGCATGCCCTAAGGATGACTTCCTTTTGCCTTGCATTGATGTTTTAGTGGACAGTGTTGCACCATGTGTCATGTATTTCTTCATGGATTTTTTAGCTAATCAAATTTATTAAGATCTAATTTTTAAATTATTGAGAAAGGACCAGCTAATGGTGTGCAATGAATAATGCCAAAAGGCCTTTGAGAAGATAAAATAGTATCTATAAAATTCACTAGTATTAAGACCTTCAAAGTTGGGTAAGTCATTGATTCTATACTTGACAATAGAGGACAATTCCATAGAGCGATGCTTAGTAGGATGGAGAATGGAATGAACACATTGTGTGCTACCTTAGCTAGAAATTTCTCCCATATGAAGAAAGATACAACCAGATAAAAAAACACGTTTGGCAATGGTATGGACCATAAAAATGTTGCAACATTATTTTCAGTCATATTCAATTGAAGTGATTTCAAAGCTTGACCTAGTTAAATACCTATATGAGGCCCCCTCATTGACTAGAAAACAAGTAAAATGGCTAATACTTTTGGCAAAATTTAATAATTATCATGTAACCAAGAAGGTGATTAAAGGCCAAATAGTTGCAAAATATTTAGGCCAACAACTAATTATAGATGGCAAATCTAAACTTCCCTAATTTCTTGATGAAGGTTTAGGAGAAATAGAGTCCCGGGGGTGGAGAATGTATTTTGATGGAGCAGTGAACAAAAAATGAGCTAATGTAGGAGTAATCTTGATGTCACCAGAAATAGAATTATTCCCTATGGCAAAAATCCTAGACTTCATGGTAACCAATAAAATGACTTACGATGGAGCTTATGCATTTGGGCTATAGTTGTTAATTCAAATGAGAGTTAGGATGACTAAAATATTTAGAGATTCTTTGCCAGTCATTTCTTAGATAGCTGATGAATGAAAAGTGAAGGAAAAATGTTTAAGCCTGTATTCAGAACATCTGAAGAGGCTGTCCTAGTACTTCCACAAGATCATGTTTCACCATCTCCTGTGAGAAGATAATGTAATGGCTGATGTCTTGGCTACTTTGATTTATCCTTGGGATGGGCTTGAAAAGTTGCCAGTAAAACCATTGATCACACTAAAATCCACAACATTGCACCATGTTGAAGAAAAGGTAATACAAACATTTATGAAAAATCACTATTGATATTATAATGTGTAGAGATACTTGAAAAGTGGTGAATACCCTGAGGGTGCAAAGAAGAAGGATAGGGAAATAATTTAGAGACTAGCTTCGTAATTCATGGTTTATGACAACATGGTGTATAAGTTAATGTTGGATGGAGTCCATCTAAGATGCTTGTTAAAACAAAAAGTAAATAGGGTGATGAAAGAGGTCCACACAAGGGTGTATGGTCGCCATATGAATGGAAAAGTTTTAACTAAGAAAATATTGTGGATGGGGTATTATTAGATGATCATGAAACATGATTGCATCTTACTACTAGATGTTACCACAAATGCCAGATTCATGGCAACCTCAACCACTTGTTATCAATGGAATTACAAAATTTAACTTCACTTTAGCCATTTGCAACATGAGGCATGATGTGATTGGAGAAATCAAACTAACTTCTATAAGGAGGCATAAGTATATTGTAGTGGTGGCGGACTACTTTTTGAAATAAGTGGAAGCTAAATATTTTAATAAGTTAAGGGTAAAATATAACATCCCTAGCCATATTCATTAGCATTATCACATGAGCATATGCATTAGATAAATAATCATTGAAGCACCATTGCATTTGGGGACACTTGAACATATATGTAGTGTTTGTATAGTTGTATGGCAAATTGTTTTATATTGTGTGCATCTTATAATATCATAAATAATGGTGTTTTAGAGCTTAACTAAAAGTATAAGGAGTATTTAGGAATTTGAAGATGGATGGAAGTGCTTAATGAGTGAAGAAGAGGGACTAAAAGCAAAACTTTTAACTTTCAACCAATAGGAAACCAGCCCCAATCTTTTGACTTATTTAAGATAAAATACAGACCATTAGGGTCTGATTTTGAGGGAAAAACATGGGAGTATACCAGAAATAAGAGAGAGCAAAGGAAGAAGAAAGAAAGGAAGAGGAAGAAAAAGAAGAAGAAGAAGAAGAAGAAGA